>JASDQU010818266.1:18123-34084 GCA_032191745.1 Picea mariana | reverse complement strand
AGTCGTATCAGTGTTGTGAAGTTGCCAGTCTTGCTACTTGGGGAAATGCCTAGGGGTGTTGAAGATATTCTTTACTGGTCCTCGTATATACGCGACCCAATATTCTTCACTTGGTTCCAGCGTGCCTAGGGGATCAAAGTCTATTGCTTTAGTTCTGGAGAATTTTAAGATTAAACCACATATCTTTGCAAAGATACTTTGTATTTGGGGAATCTTTCCTCGAAATATGGCTTGGTTGCGATCTAACCATAGCTCCCACACAACAAATTTAGTAATTTTCTTCCATAGAAGGGTGAACTTATTTTTTTTTTTCAATTTGCCAACATATCTCTGTTTCCATTTGATAAAAAGAGTAATACAGCTGTGAGGGGAGGGGGGGGATTGGGGAGAGGGAGATAAATGAGATTCCAGAGCTGTAGAGTGAAGTTGCATTTCAAAAAGAGATGGGTGATGGATTCTAAGGCTTCAAGGAAGAAGGGGCACCTAGAGGGGCCCTGGATACCCCGTTTGAGAAGGTTTTCAACAGTTAGGATTTTTCCGTGAACCAGTAACCAACAGAAGGTGTTGACTTTTGGGAGCGAGGGATTAGACCATACCTATTTTCAAATTTAGGAGGGGGGAGGCCCGAGGGTTTCTGAGAGGAGAAGGGAGTAACCTTCTTTGATAGAGAAAGGTTTGCCTCCACAACTGCGGGAGTCCGTGGTGGATCGGTTAAGAGGGGCCCAGCCAGCCAGGTTGTTGAAGAGAACTGGGAGAAAGGGGGTGAGGATCTCTGAGGGGCTGGGTAGTTTCCAACTTACCCAATCCCCTTCATTATTCCAGAGGCACAAGTCTTGAATTTTTTGGAAGCCATTCATCCAGCACTAGTCTTTGAGAGGATGCAGAATCTCTAGGGAGCTCAAGGGCTCGCGGTTGACGTTGCGGTTCGTCCAGATATTTATGGTATCCCTATTTTCGGGGGCCCAAGTAAGTTTAGCTTGAATAATCGGAGTTGCCTTCTTGAGGAGATGCCAAATCAGAGAGCCTGGGGTGGAAGGGATTGGTCCCTCTAGGCATCTAAGCCTGGGAGATTGAAAGTATTTTTTGACTATGGTTTCCTTCCACCAATCTGGTTTGCTTGTTATGAGCCGCCATGCCAACTTCGCTCCCATAGATAAGTTCATGTTGACTGGGTCCTTAATAGCCAGACCACCTTTATTATAGGGCTATCAAATTTGCTTCCAATTTATGAGGTGGAATTTCTTAGTGTTTGTTTTGCCTCATGCCCAGAGGAAGCATCTTATGGCTCTGTTGATTTTCTCTAGAATTCTTTTGGGTGCTAAGATTCCTGAATATTGGAAAATTGTAAGAGAGGAAAGAACTAATTTTATTAAAATTGTTTTTCCTGTCGGCTTAAGCCACCAACCACCCCAATTCTAGATCCTTGCTAAAATTTTCTCCACTATTTCATACCAAGTTGAGGAGCTGTAGTGATTGAGAAAGATTTTCATGCCTAGGTATTTAAAATGATTCCAGGTGGTGATAATGGGAAAACTGAAGATTCTGGCTATTTGTTCCTTTATTTGTCCTCGAACATGCCAGCCATAAATTCTACACTTGAGAGTGTTCAACTGACCGCCTAAGGCTATGAGGAATGAGCTGAGAATCTTTTGGAAGTGATTGGCAGTGCATAATGTGGTTGCTTCTAACAAAAGGGTGTCATCGGCAAATTGAGAGTGATTTATTTCCTTGACCCCTCTTGTTATGAGTAAACCGAGGAGTTTTCCTGTTCTTCTTTCCACTTCCAACTTTCGATTGAGGGAGTCTACTAGGATGAGGTAAAGAGAGGGGGAGAGAGGGCAGCCCTGCCACAGACCCCTGCTTGCTTTGAAAAAATTAGTTGGGTGTCCGTTGAGGAGGAGATATATCCATGGGTTGTTGATGCAATCTTTGATCCAGTTACTGATATTCTCTGAGAAACCATAAGCTTTTAGGATTAAGAAGAGGAAGTTGTGTTTTACTCGGTCAAAGGCGTTTGCCATATTGAGCTTGACAACCATTCCAGGAGTTTTGGCTTTCTTGCTTGAATGAATGGATTATTGTACCAAGACGATGTTGTCTGTTATCTGCTTGTCCCTTAGGAAACCGGTCTGGTTTTCTGAGATTAGCTTTGCGAGCAGGGGGTTGAGGCGGTTTGCAATGATTTTGGTGAGGATTTTGTAGGAGGATTTGTAGAGCGAGATTGGACAGAAACGAGATAAATTAGAGGGATTGGATTCTTTGGGGATGAGGGATATAAAAGTGGATTTGGTGGCACCTCTAATTCTCTGCTTGTGTCGTGTGTAGTTTAACATCTTTTTTAAATCCCATTTGATAGCATCCCAGAAGTATCGAAAGAATCTGATTGGAAACCCATCAAGCCCTGACGCTTTGTCGGGTTTAAGACTCCAGATTGCTTTGTGTATTTCTTCCTTAGTGATTTCTTGGGTTAGCTGATTATTTTCTACCTCAAAAACTAAGTTTGGGATGTTTTCCAACAAACTATTGGTTTCCCCTTGCATTGCTTCCTCCACAGGTTGTTGATATATATTGTTGTAATGATGGTAGGCCTCTGCTTTGATTTGTTCATAGGAGTCAATTTGTTGCCCCGTGCTGGAGGTGATAGAAGTTACAGCATTTTTTTTCCTTCGAGAAAGGACTTGCTTGTGGAAAAAGGAGGTGTTTGAGTCTCTCGCCTTTATCCAAAGACTCCTAGATTTCAAATGCCAGTGATCCTCCTTCCTGCACAATGTAGTCTGAAGGTGTTGTTGCGTTTTTTTTTCCTGTTTCATTAGAGATTTTGTAACTGGATCATATTCTATTTTCTGTTGAATTTAACTAAGTTGCTCTAGCCTTTCTCGTTTTTCTTGGTGGGGGCAGTGTAGGAAATTTTCACCCATTCTTTGAGAGATATCTTGACGGACTTTAGCTTACTTTACCATACAAAGTTGGGGGATCTAGAGATGGAGGTGGTCTAGGCTTGAGCGACAAGCGTGGGGATGTATGAATTTTCCAACCAGAGCTGATTCAAGTGGAAGGGGAGAGGGCCAAAGTTCTGGGGGGTGTGGAAAGAGAGAGTGATGGGTTTATGATATGAGATGGTGGAGGGGAAGATTTGGGAGGATATGTCTAGGGGGGAGAGTAAAAAATTGTTGCTGATAAGGAAGCGGTCCAGGCGAGCTGCAATATGCTGGAGACTGACCCTTCTGTTGTTCCAAGTGTATTTCCCTTTGATCGATTTAATATCTTGCATGTCCCAGTCGGACATAAGATCTATTAGATTTTCAGAGAAAGGGTCTCTAAATTTGCTTCCTCCTTTTTTTTCCCCGAGGTTGAGGTGGGCATTAATATCTCCTCCAATTATGCAAGAGGGGAGATCTACAGAGTTTCATATATTTGAGAGGGAGGTCCAGGCTGCCAATTTGTCTTTCTAGGTGTTTGGCATATAAATATTAATTACAGTGATAACATTGTTGTTATCTTTGTTTTTGAGAACTGTAAGAATCCAATTTTGAGTGTCAGAGATTACCTCAGAGTTCCATATTTCCTCATTCCAGAGTGTAGCAATACCACCAGAAGCGCCCTAAGAGGTGACTGTCGCACCGCCAATATTTTTGTAGAGTTTGATTGTTGCTTCAAGGATGGAATTTGATTCCATTTTGGTTTCTTGGAGGAGAATAATCAATGGATTAACCATTTTATTTAGATATTTTAGAGCATCGGATTTAAGTTTACTGTCGAAACCCCTACAGTTCCATGAGAGAAAGATCATTGGGGGGGTTGGAGAGGGCTCAATTGCCAAGGGTCGAGTGTTCTATTCCTTTGGTCCCTGCTTTTCTTGTTGATATGTAGATAGTGTGCTCTATAGTTTGATGTTTTCCTTGTGCGTTTTCTTTAGCTGTTGCTTCTTCTCTGACTTCCTTGTTTGTGCACCGCCCTGATTTCCTCATCTTTTCCGGTGGAATTTCTCCTTCTTCTTTTTCCTGCGGGCCTTGCACATGCAGATTTGAGCTTGAAGTTTCTTGTTGCATTGGTGTATTTGTGTCTTCCGTGGATGGGTCCTTTGTTTCAAGGTCATCATTGATGCTGATTAGGGGTGGATCATGGAACGAGGAGGGGAATGGTGTTGAAGGGGGGTTTTATTTTGAGGAAGATTCGCCAAGGAGTTCAAAGGGGATGCTACTAGGAAGGGGGTTGGTGTTCGGCAGAAGAGCCTTTTTAGGTGGGGATTTTGGACCTGGATTTTGCCTTGATGATTCTGTCGGAGGTTGGGAGCCTGAGGATCCTGCACGAGGTCCATTGCTTTTACCACTGGCGGTTTTTTTGCGAACCTATTGCCAGCCATCTTTTTGAGGGGGAGCGTCATTTTCTGAGACCTGTTTGATGCTTTGGAAATTCTTTGCGAAATGTCTGTATTCGTGGAAAGATTTTAATTTGAAAGGCAGTTGTTCGTAGTCGATTTTTTGGATGTGGATCCAATCATCTAGCCTTAGCTTGATTGCTTCTGGGAGCCCATTTTCTAGATCTACTTCTACGCATATTATTGCACAGGAATAAATGTTGGATTTGGGCTCTGCCCTGTCAATATACTTCCCTAGGGTATCTTCTATGCTTTTCAAAACTTTATCTCCCCAACAATGGAAGGGAAAATGTGGGAGCCTTACCCAAACTGGCACAGCTGAGGGGATATCATTTTCAGGGTCGAAATCTGGGGTCCATTTGTTTAAGTATAACCCTCTAGGACCAAATAAGTACAGACTGTTTCTAAATATGAGATCCTGATTTGATTTAAGTTTGAAGTAGAAAATATAGAAGCCCTTACCACAGAAGAAGTGATTCATCCGTCCTTGAACCAGGGGGTGTCAGTTCCGCTCAATCTAGAGATCTATTTGCCGAGGTGAAGGCCAAAGTCTCATGAACTGTCCAACCAAAGCTCGTGATGCAAAGGAGAGGGATTTTTGTCTCGCTGAAGTATTGGAGATTGAAACTTCTGAAATATGTTCCAGTTTCTTGACAAACTAAGAAGTGCTCTATTAGATCGGAGGGGTAGGGAGCATGCCAACCAAGGATTTGAAGGCTAAGACTTCATCAAGGAAGTCGGGAGGGGGATCGAGATCCAGGTTCTCAGAGGCCATGGGTGGCCCAAAGGGGGTAGAAGCATCCAGGAGGCCGAGGGGTGGCCGGGAGGCCGAGGGGTGACCAAGAAAGCCGAGGAGGCTGCTTAGGGTTTTTTTACTATCGTTGAAGTCGAATGTTATGGGGGTAATTCTGAGAAATGTTAAGATAATATTAAAAAAAATAATTTTGTATTATATTGTATTATATGGGGGTGTTCATGTAATTGTAAGTAATGTTACGATAATTAAGAAAAATAATTTTTTTGAAAAATTGATGATAGAAACTTTTCAAATTTTTCAAAACAAAAATAAATTCTTTAAAATGGTTTTAAAATAAATATTATATTATATGGATATTCATGTAATTGTGAGTAATGTTATGATATGTGAGTAATGTTATGATAATATTAAAAAAAAAAATTGTATAAATTAACTCACTTCATTTAGTTAAATAAAAATGTGTTCATTTATTTTCTTCCTAGTCAATTATTAAAATGTATTGTTTTCTTTTCATTGTCAATTATTAAAAACAATTAAATAAATTTTATATTGGTCATGATTGACTTTGATTTGGTGCCACATTAAGAAGGGAAGTTACAAAAAAAATTATTAGTTTAAGATTAAATATAGTTTTTCATGTTTTTTCAAATTGTTTACAGATAGTGTGGTTTTGCAAATATTTGATTAATTTTTTTTAATATGGACTTTTCAATTTGCTAAGAAAGATAAGATTTAGTTAGAAATAAGAAAACGAAGTGATAATTTTCAATTACTTAAATTAATGTAATTGTTTCAACTTTCTCGAATTGTCTTTCATGTTATGTGATTTTGCAAATATCTTAAATTCTTTTTCAACACTATCTTTTCAACTTATTATAAAGAAGGAGTTTTAGACATAGATTCAATTAACAAGTGATACTTTTTAATTATTTTTTAATTGGATTATGTTTTAAATTTAAGCTAATCAAGATTAATTTGGTTCTTCTATCTTTTTCAAATTATCTTTCATGTTAAGCTCACGTATATAGATTATTTGGTGATGTATTATTAAAGCACTCCATTATGTAAGATATTATGTTTAAACCTTGACTTACCTTATATATAACATATGAGGTATAGGACATCTTGCCCTAGTTCCTAATTATTGATTCCACCACATAAAAGATTCATATATCTTTTAGAGAATAAACCAAAGAACTCTCATATTCATATATCTACAATTATCTCTACATTGAGAAAGACTAAGTATGATACATGCAACACATTATATAAGAGTTGTAAAACTTAATATAATATTAATAAATTATGTTTATTGAAAAAAAAATCAAATATATTCATTAAAAAAAATATAATAATAAAATAAATTAAATTAAAGTAAGTTTGTCTTCAGTCAATGTGTAATGTAAACGTTAAGATTGAACCAACACATTTAGTATGTGGAATTGAAATGAAATTCAGTTATGAGGAAAAAAAAATTGTAAAATCATTACATCATAAAATAATTTAAGGATATAAATTTAAGTTTATATAAAGATATTTTTATAAAATATAATATAAATTTTTTTATTTAAAATGGATAGAATTGTTGTTGTTATGAGAAATTAAATACTTTATTTCAAAAATATTATTACTTTTTAATTATTAAAATTAGATGTTAAATTTTCAATATTCTCTATTATACATACATAAAATTGAAATATGATACAACTTGTTATATCTAACCTTTTTTTTATTAATATTTATTAAATTAAAAAAAAATATATATCACAAACTTAAATTCCTTTTCTCTTTGTTTGATTTTATACTTCTGTTAAATTTAAATTTAACTTTTTTATAACATTATCCTCTCATCGGGTTTCTTATAACCTTTACATCATAAGCCACTAAATATTTTAACAATAAAATTTCCAATATGCTTGTTTTTTTTTCACATTTGTGCATAATCGTCCTCATCGTGACCCACTTTCCTTGATCGCTTGTGATCCCTTTAATTAAGGCTTGTGTATTTAGCAGCAATTTCAATCCACATGAACCGTGATTTGGGCAATGAAATCATTTAATATATATATATATATATATATATATATATATATATATATATATATATATATATAACTTTGGGATTTTTTTATATAACTGAAGATTTTACAAAGCAAGTAACCTGAGTATCACATACTTTTTCCTGCTTTGGAAAGAGTCCCTCCAAGTTTTATCATTTGTYCAAACTCCAGMGAATACAATCGGAAAAGAACGCAATTCCAGCGCTCGTATACTTCATAGTTTCAATAACCTTGGCCCATTTCAATTAAGCATTATAGTAATCGAATGATTAATCCATACAAAGAAAAAGAACCAAAAAAAATCTATTCCATACAGTTTCAACAATTGGCAAACAAGAGTGTTACAGCCTCAGATCTCTGGATAGAAGCATATTGGCAGCAAACCCAGTTTGGTTTCATAACTTTGATCAGTCCAATCATCATCATGTGTAGTAATCATTGGAATGCAGATGCAAGAATGCTTTTCTGAGACAGTTGTTTTAGCATTCCAGGCATCCGATTATTGTAATCTCTTCCTTGGTCCACAATACAGTGCTGGACTGGATCTCAAAGGTAACATATTTTAAGTGAAGGAACTGCAGTAGGATGGAGTCCATTGGAGATATACTTCATGAATCGCCTCACAGAATAGTTGGGCATCTGTGAATCTCCAAAACAATCCTTCCTCTTAATAAACTTGCCATAAACCTTGTTAGGTTGCCCATGCAAATATCGGAATCTGTCACTGCTTCAGTTAGCTCTCAGGCTGTGCAAATACGATATTGAACAGCCATCCCAGCCAGCCAACGTTCAACTTCACAAACAGAAATTTCATGATGTATTGACCTCCCTGCCAATCCTTGAACACACCCATTTCAAAATACAATGCTCTTTTGAAGCATTCCCAGCGCTGTGCTAAACCGAAACCATTATTCCACTCAATGCTGCAAAGTCTTATTCTTATAGCCAAATCTATGATCATCTGGTTTTCGATGTATTAATTTTTTATGTTGGGCTGGTACCTCACCGACCGAGCACATGCTCAACAGCGCGTGGAGAGGCCCACGCGTGCACTGAAGATAGCTTTGAATTAATGGCATGAAAGTCGGTGGATAAAGGAAGTTGAAAACCTGTTTCATAAGAATATTCGCATACAGAGCAGTTCGACTTAGTTCCACTTGTGCAAATATAACGTGCTTCCATTTATGAGAGAGAAAATCAATACAGACACAATCAAACATGTATATATTCCTTTTTAGCTGTTTCCAATTTGCGATCTAAACTTTATTCGTGTCAACATGAGAGATTCAGAAAAAAGTTGAAAGAAGAAGAGCTCTGGGATCGAATATCTTTTAAAAAGGGGAGCTTGCAAAAGGGAGCAAGTCCCTACCAATTGTGCACAGGAGATGGAGCACCTCTCACTAACTGCCCATTGTAATTGTGTTAGACTGGCTTCTTAGCATTGTATTCAAGTGTTATGTTTGAATGCATGTGCACCATGTGTTTTGTTGAGGTCATTATGGTAAGAATCTCTCAAAGCAATTATAAAAGGTATTGTTTAAACATTTGATTTTTTGAATTTGAATTTTTTTACTAGAATTATATATATTCAGTACTCTTTATTTTTACATTTTTGTATATTTCGCTTATTAATAGAGATTATGTATTAATGTATCGTTGTGTTTATGGTTGCATCTCTGATATATTTTTGTTATATTATTGGGTATCCAAGATATTTCTGTACATTTATTTATTATATCTCCGCTCTCATTTGTGCCGAAAATAATCGTTATCAGTGGTATCAAAGCAAGCTGCTCTTGATTGTTTTTCATTGCATGTCTTCAATGAGGTCTGAGTATAGAAAGTTGAGTCTCGACCTTGTCTCTCTTGAGGAAAATCTCTCTCGCACGCCCAAGAAACCCTTCATGGCGGAAGAAATGAAAAATGACGGAGCAGAAGATTCTATTAATCTGTTGCTTGAGCAAGCTCTCACGCAACAGAGGGACGAAATGATGGAGAATTTTTCCCACATCCTTCAACGTCTATCGATAGCATCAGGTGCATATTCATCATGTGGCCACTTTGGAAGCACCTCTCCTTTCAAGGTACAGGTTAATTTTGATATTCTCATATTTGAAAGTCAGATAGATGTGGATGCCCTAGAAAAATGGTTAAATATTCTAGTAGGTTATTTCTTTGTTCACAATTTTTCTGACAGAGAAAAGATCACCTTCGCACTCCTTAAGGCTCTCCCCCATGTCAAACATTGGTGGGAAACTTACTAGGAGAAAAGTTCCATAGAGGAGTTTGGAATATATGGGGTCGAGCCCACTTGGGGTTTTTTTGTGGATGCAGTTAAGGAACAATATTACCTTGTTGGAAACTATGAAGGCCAGTACATGAGATGGACCATGCTGCGTCAAGAGACGGGCCAAACAGCGCTAGAGTTCACCAATACCTTTCATACCTTGCACACCAAGATGGGTATCAAAGACTCTGAGCGACATTTGGTTCTAAAATACCGTGGGGCTCTACACAAGTACATCCAAACTGAAATAGATTTTTTGGACATCTCGTCACTCGGTGCTACTTATCAATATGCGGTTAAAATCAAGCAGAAATTTAAGCAGCAGAACAAACGAGAGTTCAGGTCTGCAATTCCGCAACAACCAAAGTATGGTAAAGATGTCCCTAACAACCATCCTTCAGAAAACCAGTCCAAGCCATAGGAAAAGAAGAGTAACTGAAAGACGAAGAAGGACACTGGAAAATGGTGTGATTTTCACAAAATCCCTTGGAACAACACCGATGAATGTCTCTCAAAACAGTCATTGGTGGCCAATATCAAAGAGAAAGAGTTGAACCCAGATTCATAATTTGATTAAGAAAATAATGGGAGAAGATAGATCATCGACGCAGACCCCACTGCTATTGTCGTGACTGCAACAATTCAACTAAAAGAACCAACAGATCATGAGGAGGGGGAGCACCTTTTTCATTCACAAATGTGGGTGAAGGGGACCCGACTGCATTTTATTATTGATAGCAGAAGCCAGAAGAACCTCATCTCAACAAAGGTCATCAAACAGTTGGAATTGTCGAAAACACCACACCCGTAGCCATACAACATCGAGTGGCTTCACCAGGGATGTGATCTTCATGTCAGTCAGCAGTGTCGATTGTCATACGTCATCCATCCCTTCAAGGATGAGGTATTATGTGATATTTCTCCACTGGATGTCTGTGATGTTCTTTTGGGCCAACCATATATGTGGAAGCGCCATGCTATTTATGAGTCTCAACCTCGTAGTGTCATTGTTACTCTGGGGGTCATCTTTATAGGATACCATAGGTATTTCCAACTATTGTCGCACCTAAACAGTGTCGCAAGGTAGTATCTCATACTGCAAAATTCAACTTCTTCCCAATCTGTTCAAAAGGTGAACAAAAGAAAACTGCAACCACTATAGCCTTAGTCCACGTAAAAATATTGAAGCCAATCACAAGGATTCCTTCTACACATAGTCATCTCATGTAGCCATAATGTTTAAAAAGGTCCAACCCTTCCAGCCACAAGTTCGTGACACCCTTCAACAAGCTAGGCAGTGCAACTTCTCCAGCAAGGCAAGCAGATCATCAAGGTTCAGATTCAACAAGCGCTTTCCCGTCTCCTCCGAGAACTCAATGCAATGGATACCATTTATTCCTAAGGAGGTAGGATTGATGAATGTGGATATCGGTGGCCACCCACCTATTCCAACTAGATCAAAACAGTTTTCTGACAACTTATTATTTTTCGCAGTTTTTTGGATTCTAAACTTTAGGGGCCATTTTGAGGGCCAAATTGAAGTTTTTTGGGGATCGAGTGCCTCAATGATAACCAAAGGCTCTGATTGATCCCCCAAAATGAATCTCCTCGACGATATCTTTCTAATGAGCTATCGTTCTCCCTGAATGTAGATCATATGCCAAAGTTACGCCCAAGGGAAGTTGATACACCAAACTACCCAAAACGGGGTCCACAAAACTTTTGGCTTTTCATCTTCCGAGGTTAGGGTTTTCGATTTTATTTATGTTAAAAATGACTTGGAGCCTCATTTTAATGATCATATTCTTGTGAATGATCGCAATTTTCACATCTCTTCTCAGAGATAAGACACCACCATTCTACTAAGTCTTCCACTCTATATTTCTACAGTTTTGTACATTTCGCTCATTAATAAAAATTGTGTATTATTATATTTCTTTGTTTATGGTTGCATCTCTGATATATTTTTGTTATATTTTTAGATATCCGAGATATCTCTGTACATTTCTTTATTATATCTCTTCTCTCATTTTGTGTCGAAAATAATCAGGATCAGGTTCTAATCCTTCATAGATTCCCTCCGGTTGGTGGATCTAGAAAACAAAAATGGGATTTTCACCTAGTCGAACAGGCGTTCAGGATCCCATCAGGTGGCTTGTTGTTTGGACCGATTCCTTGTTTCAGAAAATTTCTTTTTAGAAGGGCATATATTCGACTCAAACATTCTCCATGTTGCCAGATCGGACCAACGACCTATACAACTGGAGATAGACATTACTGGCACTCCTAAAAGAACCCCCTTTCATTTTGAAAAAAATTGGCTAGCCCATCCTGACTTCCAGCAAAACATCTCCAGGTGGTGGGTGGAAGCAACTATTAATCATTGTTCTCTGATGTATAGATTTCAACAAAAGATTAAAAATTTCAAACAAAAGATCAAAGATTGGAATAAAAACACCTTCGGTAACATATTCCAAGCTCAACAAACCCTTGAGCAATGAATGAAAGTCATTTGGTAGACTCTAATCCAGCATGGTGCTTTGGATCAGTTGCTTGTTGAGGAGGCCCAAGTTAAGATGCAGCTAAATGAGAGACAAATGCAAGAGGAAACATTATGGTGGCAAAAGTCCAGGGTTCAATGGCTAAAAGAATGTGAGTGAAACTCTAAGTTCTTCCACCGATCAATGATACAAAGAAGGCACACCAACATAGTCACCAGGATAGAAAATGACCAAGGACAAGCTCTCGAACTCCATGAGGACATAACACTTGAACTCACCTCCTTCTACAAAAACTTACTTACAAAGCCCTGCTCGGACAAATCGAATGCTATCTCCAGGAYCATCAGACATATTCCTAAGCTAGTAAYGAAGGAACAAAATCAGGCCCTRCTTCGCTCCATTACACAAGAGGAGGTGGATCAGGAAATAAAAGAGATGYCAGCTAGTAAGGCTCCTGGTCTGGATGGCTTCACCACTGCTGGAATTTTTTGGGAGGAAGTCTGGAAGCTAATTGAATACTCAAGGTAATCTAAGGATGTGCCCATGGCTTTCAACGCTACCTTCCTCACTCTCATTCCAAAAGAGGAAAAGGTTGTGCGCTCATTGCAATTCCTCCCCATAGCTCTGTGCAACATCATCTACAAAATTATCAACAAGGAAATTGCTCTTCATCTCAAACCTATTCTTCCTTTCATTATATCGCATGAACAAGCATGTTACGTGGAAGGTAGACAGATCTTGGACCACATCCTCCTGGCTCATGAGGTGATTCACTCCCTTCAATCCACAAGAACCCCTAGAATGTTCATCAATCTTGATCTCTCAAAATATTTTGACAAGCTAAGCTGGCAATATATGAGCTCTCTCCTCCTAGCCTTTGGATTCTCTGAATCTTGGGTGGATTGTGTGCTTAATCTCACATCCTTATATTTCTTTTCCATTCTGGTCAATGGGGTACCCTCCTCTCCCTTTTCCCCCTCGTGCAACATCCTCCAAGGAGACACTTTGTTCCCTTTTCTCTTTGTTATCTTAGCCAAAGGGCTCATCCATAGCATGAAATAAGATATTGAGGAGGGTTCCCTTACTGGTATCCCCCTCCATGGAATTATCTCCCCCCCTCTCACATAGCCAATTTGTTGATGACAACCTCATGATGGGCTCACCCACAATCAGATAGGCTCTCAAAATCAACAACATACTCAATGAATTTTGTGAGGCCTCTAGAACTTCCATAAACCGTGATAAATCCCAAACTTCTTCTTCAACACCCCCCTTGATATCCAAATTCACATTTCTTTCCTTCTGCGCTTTGAAAGGACCTCCATTCAATCCAAATACCTTGGCATACCTCTCATTGACCATGCTCACAAGAACAACTCATGGTATATCCTTCTAGACTCCTTCAAGAAGATATTGTCCTCTTGGACCTTTTTCACTCTCAATTTCGCAGGTAGACTCACCCTCTTGAAATCCTTCCTCCAGTCCATCCCCATCTACTCATTATTCTTCCCTTTCTGCCCCCAATTTCATTCTACAGGCTATCAGATCTTTGTAATGAAAATTCCTCTATCAAGGTTGTAAATATGATAAAAATGGGCTCTACTCAGTTGGGACAAAATTTGCACCCCCAAACTTTCTAGTGGTCTAGGCCTTCGAGATCCCGTCCTTCTAAAAAAAATATTTGGAGCTAAAAATTGGTGGAGTTGGTTAAAATACCCAAAGATAGTTTGGGCCACTCTTTGGTGCCAAAAATATGTGCCCTAGGAAATGATCCAACATCTTATTCAATGGAACGAGGACCTTGATGGCTCCCTCATTTGGAACTCTACCCAACAAAACAAACTTCTTATCCAACAACACGCATTCTGGGAAATTCGTGAGGGTCGGGATGCTCTCTTCTAGACAAACTCATGGAAGAAAATTTAAGCTTTCATGTTCAATGAAAGCCTCAAGTAACTCCAGATCATCACTTCAACGTGTCGCTCAACTATGTGGAAAAATTTTCTTACCCAATGACCCAAATGCTATTTGGAGGTCCTGGAAAATAATTCCTGATGAGCTTGGACTCTCAGAAAATGCTCAAGTGGAAGCAAAAGTAGAACCAATTTCCTCTCCCCCTATGACTATGCAGAGTGAAAATTGGATAGACTCTAGGACCAAATGTAGAACCAACAATCTGAAATGGAGTCCCTGTGTGCCTCTAATGCTCGCCTTGCTCATCAACTGCAGGAATGGGAAGAAAAACAGGATGGGGAACTAGCTATTATTCTTCGCATGGTGAATCAACATACATATTAGATTTGATCTCTTCATCGACACGTCCAGTGCCACCCTCCAGGAGTTCTAACTCATCAAAGAACAATGCCCTCAACGGGATCGATTGCTTCTTATGAAGTCATATAGCCACTGTCACAACATCTTGTATGTGACACTTAACCTAGCCCAGGCAAGGTGGACATAGAGTTGAAACTCTCCTAGGTTATCTCTATGTAGTGAAAATCTTCGTTTTTTCTCTTCTCCTTTGTTGCAATCTATAATTGGTAGGATTGTAATAGTTTTTTGATGTATTTAGGAGGATTTTTTATCCATCTAAATAGATGTAAGACTTCAAATATGTTTTAGGTCTCTGTCCATTTTTTATTCTTTTAACATTTGGTTGTTTTTTGTGTATGCATAGCCCATGTTTTAATAAAACACTTAACCATTTCTATAAAAAAAAATGATTTATCCAATACTTGCCATCATTATGCCATCCCCACGTGAGTCGTTGGTGATTTTGGCTAGAGTCTGAAGCAATTTTTGGGATCCTATTGTTATCCATGTTGTTTATATCATTCTTATACATTAATTACATAATCATAGTTTTGCTCTAAATGTGAGAAAGGCTCACTTCGATGAGGAGAATAGAATAGGGTGTATTTCCCTTAATTTTTATATTATAAGTTATTAAATTATTTTGGATCTCCTATATATTTCTCCAGGATTCTCGAGAGATATTGCATCCCTAAATTTCACATCCATATAAGATAACAGGAGTGACAAGAGTCTCAAAGAGGATATTTTTCTTATCCCATAGCTAAAGGTCTACCAATTTACAATTATTTTCAATCCCATAATAAGATTTCCACCCTCCATTTCTCTGTTTCTCAATTCTATAGTTCCAATTGAACTTGTGATGAATATGATTCCACGACACTTGTACAAAGGCACTTTCTCCAAGATATTGTTGCCATATACAAAATTATCATAGGTGATCTTGTTGGATTTAATGATCATAATCTTCATTTTGTCAGTGTTCACAATCATAGTTGTAGTACAGTAGAATTCAATGGGGATTCTAAGTTTCTTACTAAGTTCATAGGTATTCCTTTCCATAATAACAATATCATCAGCATAGAGAAGAAGAATGATTACTATACTATCAAGAGTTGGTCCAACACAACCTGCACCTTATAAAAAATATTTTAACTTGTCAATGTAAATGCCAAAATGGTTAGGGGATAGGGGAAAACATTACTTGACTCCTATATTTCATTTAATTTCTTCTGACCAACCCTTAATGTTCCTAAACTTGGCAATAACATTCTCATGCAACCTTACTGCAACAACTCTCAGCCTGGAAGGAACTTTTAGCTCGTCTAACCTATTCCAAAGGTTGTTTCTAGGAACAGTGTCAAAATCTTTTCTAAAGTCATTGAAACAACAAAGGATATTTTTTTTATTGTTGTGGAACTCCTCGACAATGATCCTAAGTGTGATAAGATGGTCCACATTTGAATGATAACCTCTAAAATCGGTTGGACCTTTAGCTTTTCTTTGTGGCTTTCTATCCATATGCTTATCTTCTTTTCCAAAATACTTCCATATAACTTGGCTAAAATGGGGCTAATCATAATGGTCCTATAATTTGAGGGATTGGTTTTATCCCCACTTTTAAAAAGAGGTACAATGAGGCTTTGAGTCCAAGGTTTATGTAAT
>JASDQU010818265.1:31771-45032 GCA_032191745.1 Picea mariana | reverse complement strand
GTCGTGTCTCCAACAACATTACAAGAACACTTAAGACACCTTCAAAGACTAGTTTAAGAAGGATAAATCACTTGACAAAGAGTACAAAGATTTTACCATGGAAAAAACCACTCAAAAGTCATTTTTTGAGGCCAACGCTCCCCTACCGACTATCAGGGAGTGCCAATTCTCCGTGTCCTCCTTTGCAGGAGTGTTGCAACACTTTGTGCCCCATTTTGACGGAGCGTTGGCCTGTTTGAGAGAATTTTGGACTATTGAGGAAAATCTGGGATAAAGCCCCCTCATCTTTGGAGTTAGTTGGATTTGAATCTGAGGTCAAGGCTGGATCTTAGGGAGGATCCACAACTGATGGAGAAATATTCTCAACCTATCCCAAGAATATCTAAGATGGTTAGGCCTCTCCAAGCCTAGATAAGGAGGCGTCTTCATGGTGAAAGAGAGAGATATGCAAGGCATCAAACTTATGATCTGATAAGGGAGATCTATCAGTGAAAGTTGCAGTCATTCTGATCATGGAACTTTTGAGAAAGGGTGTGGAAAAAGAGAGCTCGGTGAAGTTTTTTCTTCTACATCTATGGTTGTAAGCACTTTGCTTTGTTTTCATTAACATATATATGTGCTTGGTCTGTTGCCTTCAAATTTGTGTATGTTTCATGAATTTTTTCTTTTTGATAGATCCATTTCGAAGATAATCATGGTAGGAATAGGAAGTATGGTTTTTCGTTGTTGTTCCTTTGATTGCAGGACCTTATAAAAGACTTGGTGATCAAGATCAACCTAGATCGAGCAAGGACAAATATTATTAAAGGTATTTATATTCCTTTCTTCTTAGTCCTTGACTAGTTTAGCTTCATTAGAAGGAATGCCAGTGTTCAACATTTTCACCTTTCTATCTTAGTTATAGGGTTCTAGTATCCAAGAGAAAATCCACTTGTCTACAGGGGGATTCTCTTGTAACACTATCTTGTTGGTTGAAAATTTCAACTAAAAATGAACCACTGTGGACTACAATACATCTTTGCGCAAAGAGACCTGAATGCATGACAACAACGTTGGTTAGAATTTCTTAGCGAGTATGATTTTGAGATTAATTACATAAAAGGAATAGTGAACCCAGTGGTAGATGCATTGAGTCGCAGACCTCACATCTTTTCAGTGTTTCCTCTTCAGACAAATCTACGTGAAAATATTCTAACTTTACAATGCAATGATGACTGGTACAAAGAGGTCAAGGACTTTATTGAACAAACAAAATGATGGTACTGAGATTTGAAGGACTTATGTTTGACGATGATGGATTATTGATATTTAAAAATCGAATTTACGTACCACCAAACGACAAGTTGAGGATTTTGATCCTAAATGAGGCTGAGAGAGCGGTGTACATGGCTCACCCAGGGGTCACGAAGATGAGGGCATACATTAAACCCTTATTCTTTTGGAAAGGAATGAAGGCAGACATAGTCAACTATGTTGTCAGATGTCTAGAATGTCAGTGGGTAAAGGATGAACATAAACATCCAACATGATTACTGTAGCCGCAGGCTATTGCTGAATCAAAATGGGAGGTCATTTTGATGGATTTCATTGTTGGATTGCAACTGACGGCAAGGAGACACAACTCGATTTTTTTGGTAGTCGACACTCTGATGAAGAGTGCTCATTTTATTCCTGTGCATATGATGTATTAGACACCTAGAATAGATAGATTTTTCATCAGTGAGATTGTGAGGTTGCATGGCATGCATAAGAGGATTATATCTAATCGAGGATCAATGTTTACCAGACGATTTTGGACTAGTTTCCAAGAGGCCTTGGGAACCCAACTTAACTTTCATGCTACATATCACCTAGATACTGATGGAAAGACTAAACGAAAAAACCATATCTTCGAAGACATGTTCTGCATGTACATGATGGACCAACAGAAGCGTTGGGAAGAATTCTTGCCACTGGTGGAATTCACATATAACAACAGTTACCAAATCACCATTAATATAGCACCTTTCAAGTTTCTTTACGGGAAACTGTGTCAGACACCTTTGAGTTGGGATTTTCTTGAGGATAGGGTCCTCGTGGGAGCAGAAGCGATCTAAGAAGAGGAATATCAATTGAAAACAATAAGACAATGGATCAAACAAGCACAAGATTAGCATACATGTCAAGTCAATGCACACCACGTTGACCGTAGCTATGAAGTTGGTGATCAAGTCTTCTTGCAAGTAAAACTACATATGTGTTCGATCAAGTTTGGAAAGGGAGATAAACTCTCTCCTAGGTTCATGGGAACTTTCAAGATTGTGGAGAGGAAGGGGCTTGTGGCTTATCGACTAGCCTTGCCTAATTCTTTGAGGCATATGCATGATGTTTTTCACGTATCTATTTTAATACATAATATTATTGATCCTACACAAGTATTTGACATGAGTTCCTTGCAGGTATCAGACAAGGGGGTGCTCATGGATGAGCCAATCCACATCCTAGATCATCGCATTCGATAGCTATGGCGTCAAACAATAGATTGGTTCAAGGTCCAATAGGAAAACTATAGTCCGCACTCTGTGACTTGGGAGGACTAATATGATATGCGCCAACAGTTTCCATTTTTTTTTTATAGATAGACTTGTGACATTGTGATACACATTATTTCAGAACTTATATACTCTTAAACTTCGGGGCGAATTTTAGACCAAGAGGTGGTGTATGGAGCATCCCACTCTTGTGAGCATTGAGCAAAATTATTCTTTGAGGACACTTTCTTGCAAGTGATCTGGATTGTTAGCACTAGGAATCACCTTCGGATTGCATGGAAGGCAAGCCCAATACCCATAAGGTTATTTGTAAATGTAAAAGAGTTTTTTAAGAGGTCAAATGGATAAGACTCAAGATTATAATGTTCTAACTTAGAAATCTAGGCTAGCATGCATGAGCAATCGAGGTCTTGACTAACTTCAATCAGTAAGTGGGAGTAAATGTGAATAGAGGGAAGACTTTAGTGAGAGGATTATAGAGTTTGTTGTAAACATCAGGTCTGCAAACAAGCTAAGGAAGAAAAACTCTAACACAATATCTTCTTGATTTCAAAGTTTAAGGACACTAAAGAAACATCATAATAATATTATAATCAAACATACTTCATAATATCACCACAACAATTCATGTGAATCATTCAAGAATGAACACTTTAGCATCAGAGGCAAATAAGATGTAATATGAAAGTTGATTTCTATTAACCAAGATGTCTCAAATCAAGTACATAACGAGTTCACAGTAAATTCATCAAAATATTACAGTATAAGGGAGACTAGATCAACCATTCAAACCTATTAAAGCATTTCATCTATCTATTTATAATAAAAAAAGAGAGTCAACAACTAGAGGTGCGAGATGGCCTTCCTCCCATGAAAATCTCTTAGTACTTATTTCATCTAACAACTTAAACTAACAACTATACTATAAAAAGGGAAAATGTTGGCCACTGATCCAACCAACTTCGAACTAACTTGAACTTTTTTTTATGCACATCTCCATATGTGCCAAGTGTCCTTTAGATTCTTGTAACTTTCATCATGCTATCAGTTGCTAACTTTGTCTATCTTCCACATCATCAAGCATTCACTAAGATGATAATTCAGGCCCCCTATATTGTTGGTACCTGTTGGTAGCGTCATTTGGTAGTGAGCTTCCATAGCGTGACCTCCAAAATAGGCATTTTGAACGGGTAGCACCCAACTATGTATAACTCTATGTAAAATTCAGTCTTTGCCAAAATTTAAGTAGTGCTAGCCTTTGTGCCTCTGTGTAGAATTCGGTCTCTGCCAGAATTTTGGTAGAGCCATCCTGTGTGCCTTTGTGTAAAATTCAGTAGCACCCGGTTGACCTTGCAGCACCATCCTTTCAATGTTGATATATTTGGTATCACCCCCAGGCAGTTAGTAGCACCATCGCTACATCATTCGTAGGAAATTAGGTACAGTTATAGAAAACGTATTGATAGAACATTAAAAATTAGACAATTTCATAGCACTAAAGTGGTACAGAATGTTTGTGCTACTAGTGTAAAAAATATTAAATCTTTGCAGATCACCAAAACTCTGAAAAATATGCATTTAGAGTCTCTTACCTGTATAGGTGGCAGAGGAAGGTTTTTTCTTCGTTACATATTCTTCCAAAAAGGGGCCATCCTCAAAAATGAAATTCATCTCTCACCAATTAATTCATCAACCTGACACTCCTTCTTGTGGAAGGAGGAATTCCCTTTGGAAAAACAACATGCTTCCCTTTAGCAGTAGTAGGATTCTTCACTAGAACTATGCTTTCTTTTGCTGCTAGCTTCTATTGTTCAATATAAGCTTCAATCAACACATCCAATTTTCTTTGAGCCATCTCGTCTTGGAAATGTTGCAACTCTTCTTTGAGATTTCTGTTCTTAGACTTAAAGTCTCTATTCTACCTATAAAGGTTTTTGAGCTGCATATGGAGAGGCTGGGCCTTTCTTGCTGCAAACAGTGCTAGATCAAGAGTTTGGGTGTAGCCATCCATGATTTCTTTCATCTTAACCCTATCAGACATGGCTTCTTCTTTCAAATGATCCACCTCCTTCCTAGCATCCATGAGTTTCCTGATAATCTTTTGAACGTCTGGTTGCTAGGTGGAGTAGTGATGTGAACAGTCTCAGCAAGAATTTTCATGGTTTCCTCTTCCTGCTACATAGGAAGTACTCTTTCTATCTCAACATCCTTCTTGATGCCTTTTTCTTTAACCTTCTTCTTCTGTACATGGATTTCTTTTTTCGTCTCCACACAAGGATTTTCTTCTTTCTTCTCCACACAGGGATTTTATTATTTCTTCTCCAGAGGCTTTTCAATGCCTTGGCCCTTATTTTTCTTCTTCAGAAGGATAAAGACTTTAGGTAGGGCTTGTTCTTCAACAACCTCTTTAAGAGGTGATGATCTTGTGAAATGCCTTCTCACCTTGATGCTGGCTGCTAAAGGAGATGTGGAGAAGTTCAGCTTCTTCCCTTTCTTAGTTGTAGTTTTAGTAGAAAAAGGGGATTCCTCTAACTCTGGTGGATGAGGGGGTGAAAGGTATCTCTATAGAGAATGATAAGCCTCTTCCTCAGTTCTTGCAACCTCCTTTATGGCATATTGATCTTGAACAAAAAATCTACTTTTTCTCTTCTTGCTAGTACCTGCTTTAGCAACACTGGTGGATGGTAAAGGGATTTTTATCTGTGACTGAGGAGTAGCTTCTATATCCAAATTCATGTGAGAAGAAATAATGAAATTTCCCCATGAGATATCCTTCCTACCTATCTCTTTAGAAACCAACATTCTTATCAACCCAGAGTGAAAGATGCTAGTATCCATAGCCTTATTCTTGGATTGAACCTTGTTTGACATCTTTCCTATGCTCCTTAGAAAATAGTAGGGAATGTTCATTTCAATTTTTCCAGTAAAATGTATCAAAATACTTATATGGTATTGGTATAGTGTATTGAACCTCCCTTCACATGTAAAGCACCTCTGAATAATCCTCAATATTTTATGAAATTTCTCAATTAGATGATTTCTTGGCACACCTTTAGAAATTTTTGGCATAGGCTGCATCTAAGGCCATGGATTTAAACCAACTCTCACCAATGATAGGGATTCCTATAGCTGTTGAAATAGAGGTCTCAAACACCTCAAGTTATAGGTACCCTACCTTGGTCTTCAGGCCATCAAAATGTAAGGAAAACTACCTTGTCACCTCAGGGTGACCTCTTTTCATATTTTGACAGAAAGAGAGGCCTCCCACCCTTTGAAAAAATTCTCTGGCCATGGGCTCTACCTTGAATAGATGCATGTCTACAAGCTCATTTCTAACCACATTACCTTCCTTGTGTGAGTTCTTCTTCCAAGGAGTCTCCATAGTTTAGGATAAGAGATTTAGGGATATGGAGTGGTGATAACGAGGAGTATTAAATATTCAAATCTCAAGTGGAAAAGGCTTCCCCTTTACAAGAATTTCCCTTAATCCAGACTAGTTTCTAAGTAGCTAAAAATGGTTGTAGAAATCCCTCCCTTGAATGTGTGCAGGTATGAACACTGAGAAAAATATATGATGAAAGGATAGCCTGTAATGGTCTTTGAAAATTGGGTTGAAGAAACATGAATCAGCTATTAGATGAGGTAGGGGAGAAATAATGTAGTTTGAGTAGCATCTCTAGGTAGCACACCCCGCATGGAGAGGATAAGACCTGCTTGGATATTGTGAGCTCAGTGGCAATAGTGGGAAAATGTATCAAAATAAATATATAGGTGGTGAGATCTGTAGGTTTGAATAGAGGGAAAAAACTGATAGGATGGTGTGAGTAAATATCTACTCCATCTATGCAGGTATGATAATTACCAAAATTTTGAGTGTTAATTCTCCTTGAAATTAATGTGCAAAGGAGGAAAAACGTGGAGTACCTGTGGAATAATGACAGTTTGAGGCCTTAAAAAAATATCAGGAAAGAGTCATGAGCAGCTCGGCCTCTGAATCCACCTCAACATCAAATTTGGTAGCGTTGTTGCCAATTGGTCGGAACTGGTAGTTTGTCCAACAAAAAAATTTGAGTTTTTCAAAATTGAAAAACCATTACTAGAGCTCATAAATATGAAACCTTGAAAAAATATTTTAACCACCCCTGGAGCTGAAAACAAGGAAGAGATGATATAAGCATCATAACTGCAAATCATGGTAGAATATGATGGATAGGGAGTGTGCTACGAAAAGTCCTGATGAGTTGGCAACACTCCATTTCAAAAAATAATTGGACAGTAAAAAAGGAAAAAAGTGGATAGGAAGGAAAGTCTACGAGGGCATGAGTGAGGAATATGGCATGTCAAATAAATATTATCATATGGTGAGTGGATCCTAGTGTCAAGTCATGAAGGGAATCAAAAGATAAATCATGAAAAAACTGTCCTAAGTCAAAAATTTGTGTGAGGATCAAAACATAATTCATGACTTAAAACTTTATTTATCAAGGGGACCTAAACAAACATACTTTTAAAAGGGACAAATAAAAAATTAAAATCTAAGGGCTTAGGAAAAAATGAAACTAAAGGCTAAAGACCCAAGGCAATTTATTGTGATAACATTGGCTCCATAGAGGATGGCATGCCCCCTACCGGCTACTAAGAGTGAATAGATTCAGTGCCTTATCCTAGGTCTATGAGGTCAGTTATTAAAACAAAAATAAAAGAAAAATGATATTTACAATGGCATGAAAAGCTAGACATGGCTCAAGAAAAATACGTTTTCATAAAATGCCCATTGACTGGGCCACCAAAAACTTCTTCATCCTCCATATTCTACAACTTGAAAGTGTTATTAGAGAATACCTTAGAAATTTTGAAGGGACCGATCCATAGAGATTCAAATTTATGGTGCTTGCCTTTATCTTTCTTTGGTGCATCCCTCTTGAGCACCAGATCGCCCAGTTGAAAATCCTCTTTATTTAGTTTCTTGTCGAAATCGTACTTGATCTTTTGTTGATGAACATGTGCTTTATCTATAAGTTGCTCTAGAGTTTGCTACACTTCAACCAGTTGTTGAATCCATTTGATCATATGATCTAGCTCCCCTTGGTAATATTGGAAGAATTTTTCTACAGGCAAGGCAAGCTGAGAAGGAAAAATGGCCTCAACTCCATACACCAGTTGGAAAGGAGAAAGGTGGAGGGACCTCTTTGTTGTCACTCTATCATCCTGACTCAGCCGACAAAAAAAATTTGAGTTTTGAGTCCCATGCTTTTTTGTTGTCCTCTAACATCTCTTTAATGATATTTATAAGTCTTTTGTTAGACGACTATGCAATCCCATTCCCTTGGGGGTAGTAAGAGGTAGAGTGAACCAATGCGATTCCAAACTGTTCAAATATTATCTGAATCAATGGTTCGACCTTGAAATATGCAACATTATCAATGACAACTTTGTTCGGACAACCAAACCTTGCCATAATGTCCTCAAGGAAACAAATGATCACTTTGTGGGAAGCATTCCTTGTAGGGATATCTTCTATCCATTTAGTAAAGTAATTTGTGGTAGTCGAGATCCATCTATGTTGACCACTAGAAGCAGGATGAATTTCCTCAATAAATCTAGGCCCCACTGTTGAAAGGGTACCAAAGCTGGCACAGACTTTAATGTTAAAGACTTGAGCTGCTGCTTTCCAGAGAATTTATGACACTTAACACATGATCTGATCTTAGCACAAACATCAGTGAATAGACTAGGCCAGAAGTACCTAGCCCTGAGAATCTTATATGTCATGGTTCTCCAAAAATGATGCCCCCCACATAAACTTTCATGGAAATAAAACATAATCTTTTGGGCTTCTTGTGGGTCTAGGCATCTCAAAACCACTCCCAATGGGTATTTCCAATACAAGAATTGATCAATAAGGAAGTATTTGATTGATTTGACTCTTAAGGATCTCACCTTATTCTTTTCCATACCATATGGAGACTGTAATTTTTGTAGGAAAAATAAAATGTCCTTGGACTAGCTGCAATCTGCCAATGTAGGGGTGACTTGAGAACCTTTGTCAGTTAGTTCATCCTGTTGATTTTATGAGCATGTGTTGATGAAATTTAACCCCAAGGCTGAGAAATTTGATTCAGCCAACATCTTGGCTAAATTCTGGCCTTTAACCAATTTGGTAGGCTTAATCTCAAGATCAAATTCCAAGATTTCAGTAATCCACTTGCTCCTTTTTCCGTCTATATCAGGCTGAATAATAATTTCCTTTACAAAAGATGATGGGACATAAAAAATGAATCTTCAATGCAACACATAAACTCTAAAAGACTTGATATATTTAACCAATGCATATGCCTTCTTATCCATGATGTCATATTTTAATTCATCATCTCTCAATGCCTTGTTGAAAAAAGCAATGGGCTTCTCTAAGCCTTCAATGTTCTTCTGCAATAAAACAACTGCTACTGTATCAAATGAAGCGAAAAAAAAAATAAGAAAATACTTGGAGTAGTATGGGATGATAATGATTGGGGATTCAGTCAAGGTTTTATTTATTTGATAAAAAGAATTACAGAACTCAACAATCCATTTGATTTCATTACCTTTTCTCAACTTGGTTGTGATATACTTGACCAACTCAGCAAAATTTGAAACAAACCTTCTCGAAAAATTAATTTTTCCCAAAAAATATTTAACCTCCTTTTTAGATATAGAAAGTGACAAGGTTTGGATAGCTTCAACCCAGTTAGAATAAATCCTTATCCCTTCAGTTGACACAATATGCCCCAATAATTTTCCCTCCTTCATGGCAAACAATGAATTTTTAGGATTCAGAGAGAGACCAAATTTTCTACATTTCAAGAAAACCTTTTTCAAATGATCATAGTGTTGTTTATTAGATTGTGAGAACATTGTTATGTCATCTAAATAGATAACAACAAACTTTTCCTTCTCTCCAATAAATGCTATGTTCATATCTCATTGAAAGGTCTCCCCTGCATTCATCAAACCAAAGGGCATCTTAGCGTACATGAATGTACCCCAAGGAGGGGTAAAGGTTGTCTTGTCTCTATCTTCTGGTAAAACTGAGATCTGATTATAGCCTAAAAATCCATCAATCATGGACATCCAGGCTGCACCTATAACCCTCTATAATATGTGCTCCATCTTGGGGAAAGGGTAATTATCCGTTTTAGAACTTCTGTTCAAATTCCATAAATCGACACAAAGTCTGATTTCTCCATTCTTTTTTCTCACTAGGACCAAGTTGGCCACCCATTCAAAATACCTCAAAGGAATAATAATTTTATCATCTAAAATATTTTTTTACCTCTTTCTCCATGTCAGGATGCAACATAGGACTTATTTGCCTCAAATTTTTCTTGAAGGGTTTTGTCTCTTCCTTTAATGGGATCTTGTGCTCTATAATGCTTGTGTCATAATTTCTGAGATCTTCATAAGTCCAAGAGAATACATTAGAAAATTCCTTTAACAACTCAGTGTATTCTACCCTATGCTCTCTTGATAGGATGCTTGACAACTTGACATATTTTGGATCATTTTATGTACCCACATTGCACTCGGTTATATCAACATCATCAGTGGACACTTTCCCCTTTACTACCCCATCATTTACATCAAATAATATTTCCAAAGGAACTAGTCCTTTTGGAATGTGGTTGCTAGGTAGCTGCACAATATGATGATTACAAATTTTATTAAGGAAAACATCATCATGAGGATTAATTTCATAATTATGATCCTGATCAATGTGTAATTCAGAAAAATGATCAGCAGTCTCGAGGAATTTTTTAATTTCAAGATCATCTTCAAACACCTTCCAATATTTGACATTTTCTGGTATAGAAGGCATGTATTTGACTTCTACATCATACTTGAGTTTAGGTGGTGACGAGACTTCAAAATTTCTTGTTTATACAGCCAAAGAATCAACCATGGTATTCTCTTCTCTTGGAATAAATGAAATGCTAAAAGGTGAGAAAAAATTGTCCAGCAAGTCCCACACTTTATTTCTATAAGTTCTGAGCCTAGGATGCATAGTCTGGTAAAGATTTTTTATCTGATGGATGATCAATTCAGCATCCCCAAATATTGATAGCTCTTCTATCCCCATGTCTTTAGCATCCCTCAATCCCAAGACAAGATCTTCATACTCTGCCACATTATTAGTAGTTTCAAATTATATATTGTATGACAGAAATATAGTCTCTTGAGTAGGTGAAACAAATACCACTTCGGCACTAGAATCTTCCCTAGAAGAGGCTCCATCAAATAACATCTTGCAAATAGAGGTAGTTGGAGGGGAATATTTGCAAAAGGTAATGGACAGTTTTCTAATTTCAAGAGGAGGTTCAGGGTTATCGGTGAGCTGGAAGATGCTGGATTGCAAATAAGTATCAATAGAAAAAATAGGATGATTTGTAGGGTTTGCTTGATCACTAATAATGTAGGCCAACTGAGATTCCCTGTAAAGTCTTATATGCTCTCCCCCAAACAAAGGAATGGTAGCATATGAGAGATCCATATGCAAGTTTCCCGCAAGTATTTTTATCCAATATATTGACAAGAGCATGCCGAACTTCAGGGGAACATCATCCACGACGATATCCATGACTACGCTTTTCATGGGAAGTTGAAATAAGGTCACAACCAGATCCTTAATGACCCCAAAACACTTTACTTTCCTGGAGTCAAACAAAGATAAGTCATGGTAGGTCTTTGTGATTTCTAACCCAAGTTCATCCATAACGGTTTTTGGCATGAAATTGTGGGATGCCCCTGAATCCATCAAACAATTATGCAACACCTTATCATGTATATTCAATGATGTATAGAAAGGAGGGGATGAATTATCTCTATCTTATATCAATGGACCCAAGATAATTGTTGGTTTTTCTCTTGCAGATTTACTTAATTAGTGGCACTTGAAGAGGCTTCGAGATGTAACATTTTGGAGAGATATTTTTTAAATTCTTATTTTTTTATCAATTCCAAAAAAGGTACATGAATCTTGATTTTTTGGATCTCATTCTCAAAGCTGAAGTTAGATGAAGACTTCAGGATCTCTTTTGTTTCAGAGGTAGGATTTATGACCATAACTTAAGGACTTTGAGTGTCTTTTTCCTTATTCCTAACTGTCATAGCCTCGATAGGATTTTCATTTTGGGCAGGCTGATTAGAAGCATTAGTTTTTTCCTCATTCTTTTTGGATCTCAGATTATATCTATTAGAACTTTCTTTTTCTTTCTCTCCCTTACTTAATTCACTTATTTGAATATCCATAAAATATTTCTCATATGTAGATTGAGTCAAGTGAGGGGATGGGGATGTGTCACCTAATCAATGAATCTAAGGATCAACTTCTTCCTCCTCTCCTTCTTCATCAGCAACCAAGTTGTTCTGTAAAGGAGTTTATACCTTTTTATCATCTCTCTCTGTGTTTCTAGGATCTCTGGGAAGGATCTGGGGAGCATTATTTGGTCTCCTAAAGTTACCTATGTTATTAGTATTTTGAATATTCTTATAGGTATGTTTTCCTTAGAGTTTTAACCTCTCAATCTTAGTGGAAAGGGATTTTACTAATTTGGTAAGTACATCTACTTGAGAGTGGACAATAGGGGAGTCAGAAATTGAAGTTTCAACTCTGTTTTTTCTTCTGTCTCTACCATATTTTCCCTTGAGTTTATCAAATTCCATAATGTTGGATTCTACCTCCAAGGTTGCATCTTGCATATGAGATAAGAAGGTGGATCTGCTTTCTCTCAGTAGAAGGAAAAAATTGGGGTCAAAGGCACTAGCATAAGTGATTTTTGTAGAGGTTTCTGTGGGTTTTATCGCATCAGGAATCTTATTGTACATTTTGTTGAATCTTTTAGCGAAGTGAGAAATAGACTCTCCCTCTTTCCTTTTTAGGGATCCAAATTCAGTGATATAGTATAAGAAGTCCTTTTTGTCCCCCCAGTGCCTCAAAAAGGCTTTGTCTAGCACCTCAATTCCAGTAATGGATCCAGGGGCCAAACCCCTAAACCACTTTCTAGCCTTACCAAAAAGGATTTGGATGAAGAATCTCATCCGCACATCCTGATTTTCAATGTTTTGATTGTCTGCATAACTGTAGAAGGAAACAAAATGTTCTTTAGGGGTTATATCTTCTTCTCCTGTGAATTTGGGAATGTATTTTAAATAATATCCAGGAGGGAGAGCATTCACTGGATGAGTTAAGACAAGAGGGGAATATGTTGTAGCCACTATGGAATCCAACCTATTTGAAGGGGGGTTAGAACTTGCCATTGGATTTTGAACTCTTGGTGAACAAGGAGGAGAAGGGGACTTGACTGTGTGCAGTTTAGGAGAAAAAAAAATGTATGAAGGGGAAATTTTTGTTTTCATAGCAGAAGGCTGAGTCTTGGAAGAAGATGGTAAAGTATGTAAAGGGGACAAGATTTCCTCTTCTTTGGCAGCATAAATTTGAACAGGAGGAGGGGTAGCAAATCCTAAAGTAGGAAAATTTTCAAGACTCTCAAGACTGAACCACTTTACAATGTTAGGGGAAGAAACAATTTCAAATCTTCTTTCTTTCAAATCAGTTTCAAAAGAGGAATATTCAATAGGAAACTTTTGAAAATCAATATTCTTAGATATTTTAGCAGAAGGTAAAGAAGGATTACTAGATATAACAACTGGAGTATTAAGAGTGGAATCAGGCAACTAACCAGAAGCACTTGTAG
>JASDQU010818265.1:1766-19229 GCA_032191745.1 Picea mariana | reverse complement strand
AACTCTGAATTTCACAGTAAAGACTCACTGCCATTAAGAATAATGAATCAAATTTAAAGAGAAGAGAAATAGTTAATAATCTACACTAACTGATTCACCCCCCCCCCCTCTCAGTTAGTTCATACCTGTAACAGGTTAGCCTTAGGTGGAACCAAATTTAGCTGTGGATTTGATCTCATATGTCTGCCTTTAGGTGCTAGAGATGAATCAATGGAGTCGCCAGGTTCAAGTTGAAATCTTCAAGATACTAAGTTCCAATGCACCCTTAGAGATAGTAAGATTTTTTGTTCAATCCTAGGGAAATGTCTTCAAATTATTCCCCAACAACGATGCCAAGAATGTTAGCACTAGGAGTGACCTTCAGATTGCATGGAAGGAAATCCCAATACCCATCAGGTTATATGTAAATGTAAAAGAGTTTTTTAAGGGGTCAAATGGATAAGACTCAAGGTGATAATGTTCTAACTCAAAAATATGGGCTAGCATGCATGAGAAATCGAGGTCTTGACTAACTTCAATCAGCAAGTGAGAGAAAATGTGAACAAAGGGAAGATTTTAGTGAGAGGAATGTAGAGGTTGGTGTAAACATCGGATTTGCAAACAACCTAAGGAAGAAAAACTCTAACACAAGATCTTCTTGAATTCAAAGTTTAAGGACACTAAATAAACATCATAATAATACTATAATCAAACATACATCATAATATCATAGCAACAATTCATGTGAATCATTCAAGCATGAGCACTTCAGCATCAAAGACAAATAAGATGGAATAAGAAAGATGATTTCTATTAACCAAGATTTATCAAACAAAGTACATAACCAGTTCACAGTAACTGCATCAAAATATTATAGTATAAGGGAGCCTACCTCAACCATTCGAACCTACTGAAGGATTCCATCTATCTATTTATAACCAAAAACGAGAGGCAAAAACTGGCCTTACTCCCATGAAAGTATCCTAGTAGTTATTTCATCTAACAGCTTAAACTAACAATTGTTCTATAAAAAGGGAAAATGTTGGCCACTGATCCAACCAACTTCGAACTAACTTGATCTTCTATTGATGCACATACCCATATGTTCCAAGTGTCCTTTAGATGACTGCAACTGTCATCATGCTATAAACTACTATATTTTTTTATCTTCCACATCATCAGCCATTCACTAAGATGATAATTCGGGCCCCCTATATTCCTGGTACCTGTTGGTAGCATCATTTGGTAGAGAGATTTCGTAGTGCGACCTCCAATATGGGCATGTTGAATGGGTAGTGCCCAACCATGTATACCTCTGTGTAAAACTTGATCTCTGCCAAAATTTTAGTAGCGCTGACTTGTGTGCCTCTGTGTAGAATTTGATCTCTGCCATAATTTTGGTAGCACCATCCCGTGTGCCTCTATGTAGAATTTGGTAGCGCCCATATGACTTCGCAACACCATCCTTTCAATGATGATAGATTTGGTAGAACCCCCAGGCAGTTAGTAGCACCATCACTACATCATTCTTAGGAAAATAGGTAGCTTTATAGAAAACATACTAATAGAACTTTAAAAATTAGAAAATTTCGTACTGCTAAAGTGCTACAGAATGTCTGTGCTACTAGTGTCAAAATGATTAATTCTTTGAAGATCACCAAAAATATGAACAGTATGTATTTAGAATTCGGTATAGCCTGTATATGTGGTAGAGGAAGTGTTTTCCTTAATTACATATTCTTGCAAAAAGGGGCCATCCTCAAAACTGAAATTCACCTCTCACGAATTACTTCATCAACCTGACACTCCTTCTTGTGGAAGGAGGACTTCCCTTTGGAAAAACATGCTTCCCTTTAGCAGTAGTAGGCTTCTTCACTGAAATTATGCTTTCTTTGTCTACTAGCTTCTCTTGTTCAATAATAGCTTCAATCAACACATCCAAGTTTCTTTGAGCCATCTCATCTTGAAAATGTTGCAAATCTTCTTTGAGCTTTATGTTGTGAGACTGAAAGTATATGTTCTGCCTATAAATGTTTTTGAGCTTCCTATGGAGAGGTTGGGCCTTTCTTGCTGCAAACCTTGCTAGATAAAGAGTGTGGCTATATCCATTCATGAGGTCTTTCATATTAACGCTGTCTGACATGAATTCTTCTTTCAAATGATCTGCCTCCTTCCTAGCATCCTTGAGTTGCCTGATTAATCTTTTGAACATCTGGCTGCTAGGTGGATTAGTGATGTGAACAATCTCAATAGGATTTTTCATGGTTTCCTCTTCCTGTTGCATAGGAATTACTTTGTCTATATCAACAGGCTTCTTGATGCCTTTTCCTTTATCTTTCTTATTATATACAGGGATTTATTCTTTCTTCTCCACCGAGGGATTTTCTTCTTTCTTCTCCACACATGGATTTTCTTCTTTCTTCTCTAGCGGATTTTCAATGCCTTGGCCCTTATCTTTCTTATCTTGAAGGATAGAGACTTTAGGTAGGGCTTGTTCTTCAGTGACCTCTTTAAGAGCTAATGATATTGTGAAAGGCCTTCTGACCTTGATGCTGGCTTTGATATTGTGAAAGGCCTTCTGACCCTTTCTTTGTTGTAGTTTTAGTAGAAGAAGGGGCTTGTTCTAACTCTTGTGGAGGAGGGGGTGAAAGGTCTCTCTATAGAGAATGATAATCCTCCTCCTCAGTTATTGCAACCTCCTTGATGGCCTCTTGATATTGAAAAATAAATCTGCTCTTTCTCTTCTTTTTAGTACCTTCTTTAGTAACACTGGTGGATGGTAAAGGGCTTGCTATCCATGGCTGAGGAGTAGCTTCTATATCCAAATTCATGTGAGAAGAAATAATGAAATGTTCCCATGAGATATTATTATTACCGAGCTCTTCATAAATGAGCATTCTAATCAAACCAGAGTGAAAGATGCTAGTATCCATAGCCTTAGACTTGGATTGAACCCAGCCTGACATCTTACCTATGCTCCTTAGCAAATAGTAGGGAATGTTCATTTCAATTTTTCCAGTAAAATGAAACAAAATCCTTATATGCTACTGGTATAGTGTATTGAACCTCCCTTCAGACATAAAGTACCTCTGAATAATACTCAATGTCTTATCAAACTACTCAATCAGATGATTTCTTGGCACACCTTTAGAAAGATTATCAGCTTGATATTTAGGCTTGAGGAAATATTCGGCATAGGCTTCATCTAAGTCCATGGATTTAAACCATATCTCACTAGTGATAGGGATTCTTGTAGCAGCTTAAATAGAGGTCTCAAAAATCTCAAATTTTAGGTCCACTACCTTGGTCTTCAGGCCATCAAAATGTAAGGCAAACTGCCTTGTCACCTCAGGATGACCTCTTTGCATATTTTGGCAGAAAGAGAGGCATCCCACCCTTTGAAAACCTTCTCTGGCCATGGGCTCTGCCTCAAATAGATGCATGTATACAGGCTCAGTTCTAACCACATTACCTCCCTTGTGTGACTTCTTCTTCTAAGGAGTCTCCATGGTTTAGGATAAGAAATTTAGGGATATGGAGTGGTGATAACGAGTTGGATTAAATATTCAATGCTCAAGTGGAAAAGGCTGCCCCTTTACAAGAACTTCCCTTAATACAGACTCATTGCTAGGTAGCAAAAAGTAGCTATAGAAATCCCTCCCTTGAATGTGTGCAGGTATGAACAATGAGAAAAATATATGATGAAAGGATACCCTGTAATGATCTTTTCAAACTGGGTTGAAACAATGTAGTTTGAGTGGCGACTCTAGGTAGCACACCACGCATGCAGATGTATAAGACCTTCTTGGATATTGTGAGCTTAGTGGCAATAGCAGGCATATGTATCAATATTAGTAGATAGGTGGTGAGATCTGGAGGTTTGAATGGAGGGAAAAAACTGATAGGATGGTGTGAGGAAATCTCTCCTCTAGCTATGCAGGCATGATAATTACCAAAATTTCGAGTGCTAATTCTCCTTGAAATTGATGTGCAGAGGAGGAAAAGGATAGAATACTTATGGAATAATGAAAATTCAAGGCCTCAGAAAAAACTTAGGAAAGATTCACAAGCAACTTGGCCTCTGAATCCACCTCAACATCAGATTTGGTAGTGTTTCTGCCAACTAGTCAGAACTGGTAGTTTGTGCAACACAACAATTTGAGTTTTTCAAAATTCAAAAACCGTTACCAGAGCTCTTAAATATGAAACCTTGAAAACATCTTTTAACCACCCCTAGCACTGAAAACAAGGAAGATATGACATCAGCAATGTAACTGCAAATCATGGTAGAATATGATGGACAGGGAGTGCGCTATGGAAACTCTTGATGAGTTGGCAATGCTCCATTTCAAAAAATGATTGGACAGTAAGCAAGGAAAAAAGGGGAGAACAAGGCAAGGCTACGAGGGCATGAGTGAGTAAGATGGCATGTCAAATTAATATGATCGTAGGGTGATTTGATCCTAGTGTCAATTTATGAAGGGAATCAAAAGATAAATCATGAAATAATGGTCCCAAGTCAAAGATTTGAGTGAGGATCAAAACATAAGTCATGACTTAAAAATTTATTTATCAAGGGGACCTAAACAAACACTTTTAAAGGGGACAAATAAAAAATTAAAATCTAAGGGATTAGGAAAAGATGAAACTAAAGGCTATATACCCAAGGCAACTTAGTTTGATAACACAAATTATTATATTATTGGGTGTTTGGTTATGATTATGAGGCATTATGGATATTATGACATGTTATATTGTTGTATTGACATATAAATGTGCTATTGACTCAGTTCTCCTGAGTGTGTAGGATTTTGGAACTCGAGGATGCAGAGGCATCGATGAATCCCTTGGACTCTGGATCGAGTTAGGGAGTGGACTATTGGGGTTTGATTGTTGTATATATGACATATGTGCATCCACTTAGATGTTATGATTATGGAATTTATTTTTGACATGATTCATTGATGATGCAGTCTGACGATGGCCTACCGACCAAACTCACATGTGGAGCAGAGGGGTCACACATGACTACTAGAGACGTTGAGGGAGAGGTGTGGACAACAACCCTGCCACAACCTACTAGCACTCCATCCATGGATCAAACTATATGTTAATGATAACCTAGTTCAAGAACACCCATGATTTCATGAGGGAAGATTGAGGTAGTCGCTCACGATGATTCTAAGGGGCACGCAATAAGGAAAGAGACTTATTCCTTAGAGGCCCTTAGTATCCCACAAGATCACCTGGTGGAGTATTGACTCCAGTCTTTTTTTATATCTAACAAGTCAGTGAAGAGGCAAGTGGAACCCTTGGAGCACGTAGTGCGTCCTGAAGGGCATGTTCAAAAAGAAAACTAGAAAGAGGTGAGTGGCACCCTTGGAGAACGTAGTGCATCTTGAAGGGCATGTCACGCAAGGGAAATAGAATGAGGTGAGTCGCACCCTTGGAGCACCTACTGCATCCTAAAGAGCACGTCGCGTTGTTAACTAATAAGTGAATAAACCTAGATGGCCTTAGAATGAATGATGTGATAAGAAATATTTAAAAACAATTTTCCTAATAAAAATGTCACCTAGGCTAGGAAATTAAGATCTAGGTCGAAGTGATACTTGTGGTAAAAAATATAATTTATTCATATTTAAACATGGGACGAGAAGGGTGTAAGAAATTCAATTAATTTATTAAAATCAAATTACTTTGGGAGATTAAATTCTTAAAAAGGGGGGGAAATGATTGTTTGTTACATATGCTAATTAAAATTTATTAATTAAAAAGAAAAAGGGGGAAAAGGTAATTTCCTACATTTGCTAATTTGGATTTTAGATAAAAAGGGAAAAGAGGGAAACTTAAAAGAATTAGGAAACTAAGGGAAGAAGGGGGAAACATAAGGAAAAAGAAGAATGAATAACTTAGTAAGGAATCTTCCCTTTAAGAACTTTCTAAATTGAACTCAACTAGGAATTTAGTAGGGCATAAGTCATTAAAATGTGTAAGGGAATATGGGGACACCTAGGAGCCATTCTAGGAATGCTTTTGGATGGGTGAGGGAAATAGGAGTAATTAAATAATTAATGAAATTAATTGCTGGTGCAAGGAAGTGGATGGGTGACATGTGTATTGGGGAGGAGTTTTCTGAATTAAATTATTGAAAAATAAATTAAATGGGAATTTGGGAAGGAAATCACTTAGAAACTATATATAAAGGAGGGAGGAGGAGGAGGATGGATCTATTCTTTTATGTGTAATGTTACACTGCAAATTTTTTTACTTGACTGACTTATCTTATGGGAGTTGGGATACCCAGCTCGAGCACGAGCAGTAGCTTGACCTTTCGATGCGAGGTGGTTGCTAGTTGTTCTTTGGTTTAGAGTTCGTTGCCCATTTGTATCTCAGGGGGCTAAAGGGGAAGAAGAATACCCCTAGCATTGGCTGGGAGGTATTGGTGAAGTAACATCGGTCGGCTAGCGAGAGCTAGATATACCGCGCAGGACAACGACTTGGAGCTGTCACCTTGGGCTACGTTACACATGCATTTATTTTGAATAGTAGACTAACATTGTTATTGTGTTTTCATTATTGTACTTCTATTATGCAAGGAAATGTGCTATATTCTTCATTTTTAAATCAAGAAATTAAGGTCATCATAGTTTTACGCTCGCTACAATTGATTGATTTCCTTGGTAATCCTATCCCCATTTGCTATGTCTATTTTGTTTTTTAATGATTATTCTGAAGAGATTGTGCTTTGTCTTTCATCCTGATACCTAGATCATCAGTCCACGCCTAACTAGTCGGCCAAGAGGCAGATCGACGGTCGTCACTTTAGTGTTAATAGACCTATAGATATTAATGCCCTACTTTTCTATGCATGGATGATGATCAAAGGATGTTTTTCCCAGCTTTCTACCCTTATTGATTGTTCTTGGTTGAATGATTTTCTTTTTGCTTCTTGTGATTGAATACTTCAATGTATTGTTCACCTTTCTCTCTGCGATCAACTCAATAGCCTCTGTGTTTTATCACCCCTATGTTTGGATGACGTTTTATTCTCTGCAATTTTAATAACAACGTTTTAATTTATATTGGACTGTGTTTTCCACTTGAATGACAACGTTTCTTTCTATATATGGACTGCGTTTTTCATTCCTATTGAATGTCAGTATTGATTTATATCTGGACTGCATTTTTTTTTCACTGGAAGGACGGTAAATATATGCCATCAATTACAATGAAAACTTACCTTTAATGTCTACGCCTTTTTACTATTGACAACAACGAATTTTATACTCGAAACCTTCATGTTTACTGTGCCTAAATGGTGTCACCTTGCGGTGTATATTGGGTGCATTTTTATTGCCTGCGTTTTAATTGCAATTCTGTTTAAATATCCAATTCTATTTCATTTTTATATGCGTTTGTTTTAACTGCAGTTAGTTTAATATATGATTTCAATTGTGTTTTTAGTGCCTGCATTTTAACTACATTTCCGTTTAAATATCCAATTCTATTTTGTTTTATATGCATGTGTTTTGACTGCAGGTAGTTTAATATCCATTTTTTCTTTCATTTTTATATGCTTGCGTTTTATTTATTATCTGCATTTCTATTTATATTTCTATCACAGTTATGTGGCGAATTTATGAAGATATCACCACAATAAAATACAGTCGTTTTTCTCTCCCAACTGTACAACAATTTTATCACCAATTCAGACAGTGAATACCATGGTATTAGACAATGATTTACCCCTTCTTTTGACCATGAATGAGCATTTATTATTAATCTATAGACTGTGAGAGAGGTGATTTATAATCAAATTGGCTAGACAAAGAATCCTTGTTTGGTAGCACTTCTAGAATTAGAAAAGGGTAGCGAGATTTTTGTGATAGCACATACAACTTTTTTATGAAAGCACACAACAATTTTTATACAACTCAACGAATATTTATGATGGAACTCAGAGAATTTGAATGATTATGCATAGTGATTTATCACAATGATTTTTATAGTTATTATGACAATGACTGTATTAACAAGCACCACTCTGGACAACAAATTAGCATTGTGGATGGCCTTTCTATTTGACAATGAACTTAGATATTTGCGTAGCAATTTCCTGGATAGGTATGGTATAGCTAATCATGCATATTTGATATATTTAACTGGCAGCAACATCATATGTTTAGTAAACAGTGACCCCATAAAATTTATAGATAGCAATCGTGTATATTGACAGAGTTTTCTTTTATTAAAGAACATCTATTATATATGTCAGCGTGTTGTTTGTTTTATATATGTCTGCATTCATTTAATGTTATAGCTATGAGTTTATATAAAACTGCAATTATGCACTTATGCAGGCATCCCTTCCATGAAATACACAATGAATTTCATAATTCTCCATGCATAGGGAATCTGGATAGTCTGTCTTTATTGTTGACAAAATTAGGTTCTCACAACGATTCTATTGTGAGTTATAGCATTAATTTGTGTAATATTTAGCCTTTGTTCGTAAGCGATTAATTGCCTTACTGTTGTGTATGATAGTGAAGAAAGTAGTGATTTATGGTAGAAATTTCATTTGATGATAGCAAACCCTTTAGTGAATCGACGTTAGCAATATGTGTAATCTTATAGAGTTGCCCTCCCCTTGATTTGTAATTCGACAGTTATATATCTTACTCAATGATTTTGAATTGTTCACTCAATGATTGTAATGTTATGTTTCACTGCAGTATAATTATCTAATTACCAAATAAAAAAAACAACTACAGTAATTTTAACTTATAGATTTCCAGACAATGATTTTAAATGTGTTCCTTCGATAGAAATTTATTTTATAGTTCAGTCTAAATGATAGCTTATCCGATTTTAAAGGACATTGTTTTATTGTATTAAGGGAATTTGGTTCTTTGTTTTAAAGAACATGCTTCGTAATTGTTCAATCAAAAGATAACGATTTTCTCCTTAGGGAACATTTATCTCACATTCGGGATTGGAGTATAGTTGCAACGGACAATTGTTTAATAATAATCATTTAATATGTTCAGATTGATTTTGTTGTGCAAAGAAATTGTTGTGTTGTGTGAAATTAATAGTCATCTTGTTGACTTGTTGATTGGGTGCTAGAGTTAGTCGTCAGGGGTTGGATAGTTAACTTGATCTCCAAGTGCGTTCATTTTTTCTTGTGTTTAGGGTCCAGTTATGTTGCTACGACATGGTTGTTGTCACGCCTATCACCTGGCGATGGCATGATTCCTGATGAGAGGATCATTGTACGCCCTAATGGAAAGAGTAAAATGATAACTTGGTTGAAGTCTGCACTGCCCGTTGTGAGTGTGTTGATCATTGTAAGTCCGTTGTTGGCACTTGGGCTGTAACACCTTTATGTGTTGGGTTTGTGCATGCCATAGAGGTTCTAGTGATTGGTCGTTGGGACCATTGTGTTGGGATTGTGGATGTTGTCCCTTAGCTTGTAGGCGTTGTCATGTTGTGTCAGGCAGGTAGTCGTTCTATCTGTTGATTTAGCATGTTTCTCCCAGTTGCTCTTGCGCTAGTGTGTGGAGTTGTAGTTGTCTGTTGCCAGATCTGCGTTCTTATTTTCATCGCCAAGCCTTCTGGTTCAACCATTTGTCGTCATTACCTTCATGCCTAAAACAAAACAAAATAAATTTGAAAATCTCTTCTTCATCTTTTCTTTTACATACACTTAATAACTTTCCTTCCTATTCACCCACACTTGCTAGCTTTTCAATTTTTTCATATTAATATTATACTAAAGAAAATTAATATTTATTTAACTATTTCAATATTTAACTTTTATAATCTCTCTCTTATTTTGAATTATTAATAATTCCTTTAATTTTTTTTTTAATGTTTTTCACATTATTATTAACAACAGTTTAATAATTTGTTTCATCATAATTCATCTCTTTTTTGTTTCCATATATGAATACTAATACATTCTATATATCTAAACATTTCATATATCCTAACACTATAAACATTTTATATATCTTAATATATAATATAATAATGTATAATATTTTTTTCCTTTCTATAATAATTTTTTCAATTATTATTTGGTTTTAATTGTTACACCTTACCTAAATTTATCCATACTGAGCTGACCTGAGCTGTAAAGAAAACGAAATATGCGGATTTCCACATCCACGAGAATACGGACAATAAAACTTTTAATATGTGACAGCCTCAAGGCATTGCCCATGGCATATCCAAGTTGAACAGCAAACACAAAAATACATCAGAAAATTACAAAAATTTGAGCAAATAAGCGCTGCATCTACCCGAGAGCCTTCTGTCACTAAGTGGCATACGACTGTCCATGATCAGGTTTCGTGGGCTAGCACTCTAAGGTATTCATTTCTCTCGAAGAATGTCATATGGAGAAGAATGTGGAGGTATGGGATTTTCTTCTGCAAATATGTGTGGCAGTGAAGAATCTCTGAATGGAGATGTTGCATTTCTCCTATCATTCAAGGCCGATCGTCTGTGATCACAGAAAAACAACTTGCTTCTTTTTTTTTGACTATCAGCTGAGGTTCCATTCATTGACATATATTTAAGACAGAAGGTGAAATTACGGGAGAAAATACCCCACTAAAAGCTCACCAGTGTCAATAACTCTTTCTTTCTTTCCTTGTTTTTGAGAATTTCATATTTATCTGTTACGACGGAAACTCATGAGCGTCAATCAACCTCAAGATTTTAATTTGTTTCCTGTGCAAACTTTATGAATCTTCGATTGTCTACCACTCTTACATGTCACAGCTAGCAATCAATCTCCATAGGTTTTCAAGCTTCTTGGATTCTCTGTCATTATGTCTAGTTGTGGGTTTCTTTGTAAGCTCTTTTTTAAGTAAGAACCCCATAAGTTGGTTGAAACAGATACTCTCTTCTGATATCTTCTTCTTTTTTAAGTAAGAATCCAATAAGTTGGTTGAAACAGATACTCCCTTCTGATATCTTCTTTCTGCAAATGTAGGATTAGGCGAGGACAAGTGAAGGGAAAACCCTAAGCAATCACATGTTCTCTTTGAAAATGCCCGGCTTACTTCTTTCAACAATCAGGACTCTGGATGAACTTGTTCCGTGACCAGGCATAAGCTGCCTCAACGGATTTGCACTAGATTTCTTTCAAGCAGAGGTAATAAAATGGTTGAACTGATTTTAGTTATTCTGCATTAAACTTCAATAGCTAAAGGTCTAACTCTGCTAGTTTCCGCATTGTCGTCAGGAATACATGGGCAGAGATATTACAGCCGAGGACATTAAAGCATTTATGTTGCATACTGCAGGATAGCAAGCGATACTGTAGTAGAAAAAGCTCATGACTACACACTTTCAACTTCTTCTTGAGCTGAGCAGCATAACTTTCTGTCTGATTTCATATCAAATTTCATGGAATTCTCATGGTGAGATTTTCTCCAAAATGCTTAAAAAATGAAAGATGAAGTAAGCTTAGAATACATATTTGTCGGATAATACTCTACTAAACCATTCCAGTAGGCAGGTGAAATTTGCCTTGGCGCTATCCACATATCAAATTGTTGAGAATATGTTAGTGTAATCATGTCATTGCATGTTCTTCACGATCAGTTAGTGATCTTCTGTGACTCATGTGGAAGCCATTATTCTGTAAGGTGATGGTTTGTTTCAGAGATTCATGGTGAGGGCTAGCTTGATAGAGATGCTCTTGAACGATAGCTACCCGAGAGTTGTATGTGCTGTACAAGTGCACTCGTGAATATTTTGCATTGTAAATTTTCTGAATATTTCGTTTAACGAGTAAAACAATATTTATCGACATATTGTAATGATGATTGTCACATGCTTGGAAATATGAAGTTAAAATCCCTACCCCTATGAAAGGTTTCCAATGGATTTTTGGATCATTAATAGCTTAGAATCAATGATCTCCAATTTATGAGTATAATATATATTAGATTTATGGGTATTTTTGGATTTATAATATATCAATTATTTAATTCTAATATATTAATGATGTATATAAATTGATTTAGTAGGTATAATGGTTAATAATATATCTTTCTTTTTAAAAGGTCATAAATTCAAATTCAAGAGATTGAGTTCAATTACTACTCTAACAAAATTAACATAAATTGTAGAGCCTAGAAAATCCAGACCAAATAAGAATCTCAAATATAAATTTTATAAGTGGGAAGAATAGCTTATATTCTTTATACTTCAACAATAAATTTTAAAATATCAAAAACTTTTGTAATTAAATGCATAATTATTATTTCTATGAAAATGATCTCCAAACTATTTCTATACGATATGGAATTATATTTTGTATACTTCAACAATAAATTCTAAGATATGACAAACTTTTATAATTAAATACATAAATTCTAACATATCACACACTTTCGTAATTAGATGTGATATCACAAACTTTTGTAATTAGATACATAAATTCTAACATATCACAAACTTTTGTGTTATTTCCTATAAAAATGACCTTCAAACTATCAAACTATCTTTATACAATATGAAATCCTTTAATATATTTCAAAAATATGTTTCCCTCCTATTGACCGATGTTAGATCAATATTGTTTAACATTTTCTTTTCCATACAAAAGAAATGAGAATGGTCCTTTTCAAGAACCACACATTAGCTGGGAAAAGGTTTAGTATTGGTATATGAGTTTTTATTACTAAGGATGGTATTCTTGAAAAAGGGTTTTGTGGAACGTTTTGTTGCAAGATGACCTGAGTAATGCATTTTTTTTTGAAAAAGGGTTTTGTGGAACATTTTGTTACAAGATGACCTGAGTAATGCATTTTTTTTTGTTACTTATTATATGTGAGCTAAACATTAAGTTTAAATTTTATGAATTTAAAATATTATAACTAAATTATAAAAAATAAAATTTTCAGAAAAAAAAAATCAGATTTTATTATATGTAACAAAATTACATTTTTTAATGCATATTTGTATGTAAAAAGTTACTCAAAAAATTTCATATAATATTTTTATACAATATATCTTTTAAACTGGTTCAAAATAGCAAACCACAATAACCAATATATCTATAAATTTTCATACAGAAAATAAAAAACCACATAAACCACCCCTATATTCCAGGAAGGATTGTCTATCCAACACAATATCTAATAAAAAGGAGGGTAAAATATTTCAATGTGCCAAAAAGTTGCATCCCATAGAAATCTATCCTATAGTGTATCTACATTTTAATTCCTTTCTTTTAAAATATGAGAAAAACAATTGTTTTTCTATATAGAACAAACTAGTTTAATCTCCTTGAGCATTGACCTTAAACTATAATTTTATTAGATTGAAGGTCTCATTCATCCAACTTACAACAACAAGGGAATCCCCAAATATTTCAATATTTTGTGCACTTTTCTCAATTGTGATCATTATTAACAATTTTTTTTCCATAATCTCAACTAAAATATTTGTGCCACTTCCTAATATAACTATGAAATTTGGAATATGATCATCGAATGAATATATAACACTTGAGGATCCACTAAATGAGGGATCCCCTTGACTTGCATTGTCAAAGAAGGCCCATGACCCACTTTTATCAATATGTTCCTCTCTAATATCTCTAGGAATTTTATCCTTTAATGACTAATCAAATCCTAGTGCAATACAAACAACATAGTGGATAGGAGGGATATACCTTTATTCAAATATATGTGCATTATGACACAACCATATTCGCTAGGGAGTTAATAAAGGCAATGTCTTGAAATTTTCAATAACTAGATTAGTACACAACTTTTGTTGACCCTCAACAATAGAAATACCACAACATGTCTCTCTAAAAATATGATCCTTTCTAATTCCTTACCAACCTTTATTACAACTAATCACATAAAGGTATGGATGCTAAAACATGTCATTATCTTTTAATTATCTGCCCATAAAGAATAGTCTTTGTTAGTGCATATGAATTCCCACATTGAGATAATTATTTTCTTAACAAAAAAAATAGAAATTCCGCCATGTTTTATAGAACTCAACCAACATTATAGGAAATTGTGGACAATTTTTTAGTAACAAATCTAAATTCATACTACAAAAGAAAAAAATTTCTTCTCTTGATATTTTATTTATCACTTAGTATTTGTGGAGAACCTTGAGTGGGGAGGGAATTCATACACCCTAGTATGGTGGAGATGTATCACAAGCATAATAAAGATTTACCACAAAATTTGCACCTATAGAAATTTAATTCCTCTCAATACCTCATAAATATTAAATTGAGATGGATCTACACACTTATACTAATTTAAAACTAATTGACAGTTAGATATTTAATCCTTCTCAATGGTTGATAAATATTAAATAGAAATGGATCTACACACTTTACAATAGTTTACAACTAATTCAAATCTAGAAAACTACTATGACTATTACAATTTATTCTCTTGTTTGGAGTGATGATGTAATTATTGATTCCAACATGTGTGGGGTGATTAACTGATTTATTATCAAAGTAGAAGTTGAGTAGAGAGTTATATCCTTTCCACAATAAATATGATGTCATGTGGTTGTGATTGTGACCATGAACTATGATATAATGTGGTTCAATTATTATAATTTACAATTGATTTAGATGTTGATGACAATAGTTCATTCTAATTTCAATAAAATATGTTTTAGTTAATAAAGACAAACAATTATATTGATAAAGACGAAAATGAATATGAAATTATAATATTACATCATTATTTTATATTGGTTTGAAAATAAGACATATTAGATTCATGAAATTAATGAAAGTCCAACTTCCAAATACTATGAATCTGTCCACTAACAATAAATTTACAAGCCAAAAAGTAAAGATACCTAATTATTATAATTACATTATGATAAAAATAAACAATCATTATATTTACTTTCATTCAAAATATAATATATAAATAATATAATTGAAAATAAGAAACCAGAAATAAAACTATGTAGTATATTAATACAAAATACAATACAGTTTTTTACAACTAAAAATCATAGATAGATAAATATTATCATCACAATATGATAAAAATAAAAAATTATTATCTTTAATTTCATTCAAAATAAAATAGACATAATTGAAAAGAAAATAAGAAAACTAAAACTAAGTAGTATATTAATACAAATTACAATACACTTATTCCTACTAAAATTCATAGGAGGACCCTTTTTTTAATTCATAAGAGGGTGTTTTTTGGTTAGGGTAGTTCTCATTAAAAAGTGAGAGAAATAAATATTTCGAACATCTTATCAGGTTGAAGTTTTTATATATTTGAAAATAATAAAAAATAATTAATTTTTTTATCATTTTTCATATTAAAATTTAAAAAAATTATATATATATATATATATATATATATAATTTTGAAAAAAAAATACAAAATATATTTAGAATTTGAAATAATAAATTTTAATATAAAATTTTTAAAACATTATTTTGAAAACTTTATTATAAATAAAAATACATTTAATTCTAATTTGGAAAATTAATTTTAGCAATTATAAAATACATAAAATGTGTAAATATAAATCTGGTAACATATATCATGTTGTTAAAGTTTTATAAATGATACATTTGTAAATGGTTTGAGAACAAAGAATACCACAACAGGTGTGGGGTGATTAAATGATTTATTATCAAAATAGAAGTTGAGTAGAAAGTTATATCCTTTTCTTGATAAGTATGATGTTATATGATTGTGATTTTGATTATGAATTATGTTATAATGTGGTATAATTAAGATAATTTACATTTGATTTAGAGATTGATGACAATACTTCATTCTAATTTCAATAAAATAATTTTTAATTAATTAAGAAAAAAAAATTATATGAATAAAGAAGAAAATATATATGAAATTATAATATTACATCATTATTCTAATTTTAATAAAAAAAAATTAATAAATAAAGACAAAAAAATTATATGGATAAAGGGAAAAATGTATATAAAATTATAATATTATATCATTATTTTATCTTAGTTTGAAAATCTCATATATCTAATCCATCAAGTTAATAAAACTCAAACTTCCAACTACTACTAACCTATCCCCTAACAAGAAATTTACAAACCAAAACTTAAAGATACTTAATTATTATAATTACAATATGATAAAAATAAACAATCATTATATTTGCTTTCATTCAAAATAAAATATATCATTGAGCTATAAATACCTAATTACTATAATCACAATATGATAAAATTAAACAGTCATTATATTTACTTTCATTCAAAATAAAATACATCAATGACATAATTGAAAATAAGAAATGAGAACTAAGACTATGTGGTATATTAGTACAAGGTACAATACAAGTGTTGCAACTAAAAATTATAGGATGATACTTTCTTGGTTATAGGTAGTTAACATCAATGACATAATTGAAAATAAGAAACTAGAACTAAGACTATGTGTTATATTAGTACAAGGTACAATACAAATGTTGCAACTAAAAATTATAGGATAATACTTTCTTGGTTATGGGTAGTTCTGATTGAAAGTGGGAGAACTAAATATTTCTAACATGTCACCATGTTGAAGTCTTTTCACATTTGAAAATCATTAATTTTTTTATAATTTTTCATATATATATATATATAATTTTGAAAAATAATTTAAAAAATACAGAATATATTTCTAATTTTAAATACTAAATTTTAATATAAAATGTTTGAAAAATATATTAAAAATAAAAATGCATGTACTTCCAATTTGCAAAATTAAATATAACAATTATTAAATACATAAAATGTGTAAATATCAAGATGGAAACATATGTTCCCCTTGTTAAATGATACAAATTGTAAATTCTTTGGAACATGATAATGTAGGAAACATATGTACATGTTTTTGTGAAAAGAACCGAAAAATATAATATTGTGATTAGTTCACAAAGTTTTTGTTTTTACACAAAATGGGGTCTGCGTTAAGAACGGAGAATACCACAAACATTATGGTCCTCACAGGACTGCGGCCTTGGCCACTAGAGTTCATAGTCATTACCTTTTAACTCCATCGACGAAGGCAAGGAAATAGTGGTCTATGAGGATCACGTCATTCCGAGTAAATAAACTATTTTTTAGCTCTGATCAAACACTCCAAGAAGGGTTAATAAGGGTGCGGTTCTAGCTAATATGGATCAAGTAATCAACATATGGGTTTCAAGTGAAGGACGTACAGTAGAAAAAATAGGGCGAGGTAAGAAAGAACATTTAAGATTATGAGGCGAAGAAACAAGGTCAGGAAGGGGTAATAATGGGTTATAATCTCTTCAGGTAAATCTCGAGTTACGGACTAAAAATGCCACAAGTCTTTGTGGACTAAAAATGCCACAAGTCTTTCTGTATCCTCTGAAAACCATAGCCTAAGGTTTGTGCTAAAAACCTCTCAGGTGGCGAGGTGGCTAATAGGGGAAGTCGAGATTGGTTTGATAGAG
>JASDQU010818263.1:8153-19060 GCA_032191745.1 Picea mariana | reverse complement strand
TTCCGTGTACACAGAAAGAAATGTCGGGGGGGGGGGGGGAATTGCTCTTCTAAGCCATAAGCCTTCAACTTTGTCATGGTGCGAGGTCATATATCTTCATGGTACATGACATTGACACCTAGTTGAAATAGGTGGTCAATAGGCCCGAGGTCTCACCACTCTACGGTCTGAGGTACTCTGGAACTCGCACTGTCGTTTGTTGCTCTGATCTGGTGGAAGGGCATGGAAGTATGAAGTGATCCTCCTGGTTGTCCCGGGTGGGGTGTGGCATGCAAGAGATGGGATCTATGATTGAGAATCTTCGTGATGAAAAGAGCTAGGCACCTCTAATCCTGATATCGAACGAAGGTAGAGAGGGAGTCCCCTGAGTTCCTGTAGAGGAAGTAGTAACGTCCCCTGATCTCATAGTATACGGGGCATCAAAAAATGAGGTGCCTCTCTATCTCTGACTCTTGTAGGTGACACATCTGACAGATCCAATCAGAGCGTGGGATATGGTGATCAGTGTCCATTCGGAGTAGATGAGACCCAACCCAGAGCTGTCCTAGAGGGATCCTGAATGAATGTAACCAATGTATGTACATGTATGGGGGGTGAAAAATGATACCATCTCGTAGCTCCAGGAAGTGCTCTAAGTAGAATGACATCTTGGAGCACATGCTCGTCAGGGGTGAGGTCCAGGTAACCTGAATATATAATCAATATATGTCCTCTCTCATGTCTCGGTTCACAATCTGTCTAGTTGGAAAGAGATGGGCTGACACATCTAAGGAGTACCTGACGGGGGGAAGGCGCTCTGGGGAGATGGTTATCGACTGGAGAAGTTTGGATGCCTTTGAAAACCAACCTTGTGCGTGGCCTGTGGAGTGATTTGAGGTGAGGGCCTCCAAGGAGCAAAGTGCAACGTAGGGATACCACTCTCTCTTGGTAGCAGAGACCCTGAAAGATCTGACTCTATGAATGAAGGAGATCAAGTGAAAGATAACCTCGAGGCAGAATGGGTGGACATCGAACTCTGCCTGTATAATGGACAATGTAACTGTACATTTGCATTTGATGATGCACCTGAGAAGCAAGGTGTGGACTCTCTCCAACTGAGCCCAATTTCCCTGTATCAAACTTGGTCCCCAGATCTCTGAGCCATAGAGTACCCTGGGTCTGATAATCGCGTCCATGAGGTAGAGTTTGGACGAGATGTCTTGAAATTGACCTTGGAAACACTGTGTCTTGATGAGGGCTAGGGACCCATATCCTTTGTTGAGTCAGGGCTGGAGGGCTTGCCGCATACCAAAACGAGGATTCGTGAATTGGACCCCCAGGTAGGTATAAGCTGTAAAAGAAAGCCTAAGGAGAGGAGAAAGACACACATTTGTGAGAGAGTGATTTTTTCAAGGTGGAGTGAGATACTCAGGGATGAAGAGAAGGAAAAGTGTTGCAGCAAGGAGATCCCAGAAAAGGCAAGAGAGGGCCAAGTTTGCTGAATTAAGAGAGGATCGAGTAGTACATATTTGTACCAGCGCAGCCCTACAACTGAGGACCCGTGAACTGGACCCCCAGGTAGGTATAAGCTGTAAAAGAAAGCCTAAGGAGAGGAGAAAGATGCACACATTTGTGAGAGAGTGATTTTTTCAAGGGAGAGTGAGATACTCAGGGCTGAAGAGAAGGAAAAGTGTTGCAGCAAGGAGATCTCAGAAAAGGCAAGAGAGGGCCAAGTTTGCTGAATTCAGAGACGGTCAAGCAGTACATATTTCTACCAGCGCAGCCCTACAACTGAGAGGGAGGCCGAGCATTGGGTTTCAGTGGGCTGATTTTTTGTGGGTGGATTTTCCAGAGGGGCTGAGTTACAGATTCCAAACTGCTGTAAAATTCCTGATTTCTCTGAGGGCCAAAATAATAATGAAAACACTGAATGATGGTTTTCCCAAGTTGGGTTTCCACGGTAAACAACTGTGTAATGTGTGACTGATTTTTTTGCTATGTATGACTGATTTTCTACTTCTTGTTCCACTGCATATTTACTGTTAAATACCAGTGTATTTTGTATTCAGCTGTTTAGCTAATTAATTTCTGGTTAATTAATTTTTTGGGTATAAAAGATTGTTGGGAATTTAAAATCAGATCTGGTATTTGGGATTTTAACAATCCACATCCCATCTATGCCTTCCAATCATAAAGATAGTGCCTACATTATCATCCCTTTGGCTGCCATATTGTTTATCACGTGGGCTAGATGAAATGCCTGCAAATTATTCATTCTCCAAGGGTTTGTTTACCATGTCTATCCTCTTCAAACAATCAAGGGTTTCATCATTAGATTCAGAAATTTGAAACAATAAATAACTTACCAAACCCATGGCTTCATACAAGTGCACCTCATCATCACAATGTGCTTCTTCTAGACAAAGATGGCATGAATAGTCTTCAATGGAAACATGAGGTGATATAACAAGGTCTTCATCACACTTCTCTTCCTTTGAACCTGAAATTTCAAACATAGATGGCTCATGTGATGAGAGAGAATGTCGGTCATCCCTATGCAATTCATTTCCAGAGTTCCCTTGGTCTATCTCATCATACTATTCTTTGATATATTCAACCAAGGAGATCAACCTCTCTTTCTTATCTTTGATTTCAACAAAGAGAGAATTTGAGGGGTTACTTTGATATGTATGCATTAGGCAACTTATCTCCCCTTTTCTACTCTTGCAAGCACCAACTAGATTCTCAACCTTTTCTCATTTTTCATAGCAAGGATCCCGTTGCTCATCAAATTCTTCAATCGAACCTGCAAAAGATGATGTTTCTCCCAGCTATAAGAATCAAACCAATCTGATGCTTCATCTTCCAAGGCGAGTGGAAACATTCTCATCATAACATTGTCATGAACAGCATCAATATCTAAAAGGATTTTCATGAAGGATGAAATATGTAGTGTTGATGAATCAATATACCAATGAAATTTTGCAATGTGACCAATTGGCTTTGGGAGCTTATTTGGAAATCACGGGATACTTGAAAAATCAAATGGAGCGTACCACTCAGCTATCCATGGAGGCAATGCCATTCGTCTTTACTTCTAAATTTTCAATATAAGAAGTTGATATGAAATGTGAAAAATCTACAACCATCATACTTCATTTTCATATCCGTGGAGTCACCATGTGAGTCTTCAAATGCCTTCAAATATGCTAGATGCACTCACTTCTACAAACAATAATTTGCTTCAAAAATCTTCAAGGAACAGGGTTTCATTCCTTTGTGGAGTCACCAGACGAGAAAGAGATCTTCAAAGAAATACCCTCATCAATCAATGTAACAAAACTATTGAATCTCTAGGAAATGGGCTTTATCCCTAGAAACAGTGCCAAAATGTCACCTCTCAAACCTGCTCTCAAAGTGATAAATCCCTGAAACACAAGTACAACCCTAGGAGAACTCATGAAGGTTTCTCTTTGTCACCACAACAACCCTTCCTTTCTTTTTTGGCCAGCTCTCCTCCAGCACAAGGGGGAATCCCTAAGTAAAATGTAAGATAAAATTTTTGATTTAGATGGAGTGGTGGACCAAGACTAGTGCCTAGCCAATGGGCAATGGAGTCAAGGTAAGATTCAAGAGGGTTCAGGGTAAATGAGTGGAGGTGTAACTAGGTTGTTAACAACATGCACTAATCAACCAAACGAATGCTGTTTCAAATTGCAGAAAATTAATTAGAGAGCCCTTCCATAGGTGCTGTCTCTAAACAGAAAGTTATTGCAGCAAGGATGTGTTATACAAAGAGCAGAAAATTTTAACAACCACCTTGCAAGGAAATGACTGCAGCAAACACACTAATTCAGTAGTAAAAAAACAAAGGACAATGATAGCTAGACCCTCAACAAGTGACCTTTCTTCATGGACAAAACTGTTCCTCATGCAAAGCTCCTTAGAACAGATTTTGAAGTGTAATTTTCAGCAATAGAAATCAACATATGATGGATGATGAACCTCACATTACAAAAGAAACCTTTAAATTCATCTCCCCACAAGATCCTCAACTAGCCTTAAGGGATTATTCCATTAATCCAACCATGAAAAAGAAATGATAGAGCTACTCTTGATATAGAGTTTAGTTCAATCTCTTCTACAATAAAATATAATTAAGTGAATTCTAGATCCACTATTTCCTCCAAGAAATAGTAATAAAGAACACATGAACAATTCTTTGATGCCATGTGTCAACCTCTCATGCGAAACGCTTTTTGAGTATTGCTTATTTGACCAAGTATTATGGTTTGTTATGCCACTTGTCTTGATACTCTTTGGAGCGCTCTTCAAGATAGCTACTAGGTAACCATTCTAAATAAAATAATGATAAATGCCTAGTCAATGGGAGTGCTCTTGAACAAATAATAAAAATGCAAGATCAAGAGTATGAGCAAATGTTTGATGCCACTTGTCTTTCTCTCATGCAAAATCACTTCTTTGGGATATGCTTCTTTGACCAAGAATTTTTGTTCCATATGCTACTAGCCACGATGTTCCTTGGAGCACTCATCACGAGGACCACATATAAACCTCCAATAAAATAGTGATAAAGACCATGTTAAAGGGAGTGCTCTTCAAGGAATGTAGTTGTTCCTCCTTGGAATGCTAAAATAATGCCAAGTGTAGCAAGGTGGGCTAGGGTGTTCTTCAAACCAAGCCAATGACCTCCTCGAATGTGGATCTCATAGGTGAATTTGCAAGAAATGGTCCATTTGGTTGTTATAACAACTCGTCAAGATAGGGTGACCTCAAACCACATGCCTTAAGTGTGGATCTATGTGCATAACCATCAAATATTTTCCAAACAAGGCCTTAAGATGGAGCACTCTAGGGATATGTATCCAAAAAGGTGGAGCGCTCCTCAACAAATGTAACCACCTCTTAGTATGTGTACAAAAGTGGATTCAAAGTGGTTATGCATTTAATGCCCCCTTGATATATGTGCAATGGTGAGCAATGTTGGTTACAACAACCCCTTAAAGTAGGTTGCCCTTAAAATATACGTTTTGGCCTTGATCCATGTGCCTCAAAGAGGGTACTCCCTTGGAATGTGTGCAAGAGGTGGAGCACTCTTGAGTCCTAAGTACCAATGCCCAAATAATATGCCAAAAAACACCCTTAGGAGACCCTTAGTTGATGGGCTTTCCTTTTAAGAATGTGACCAACTATAATGGAAAGTGTAAACATCTCATGCATATATCCTCCAGAATATCATCAAAACTTCTACCTTTAAAAATTTGCATACTATCAGAAGAATGCAATCACGCTTTTGGTGAGTGGTGGGTAGACCATTGATGAAATCTATAGAGATGGATTCCTAAGTTTTGAGGGGAATTGATAGAGGTTGGTACAACACAATCTTCCCATTGGTAGGTTTGCTTTGCTTGCAATGTGAACATCTATAGATGCAATCTTCCACTTGTTTTTGCATGGACGACCAAAAGAAGTACCTTTGCAGGTGTAACAAAGTTTTCTACACACCAATTGTCCCTAGTAGGATGAAGAGTGGGCCTCATTGATAAGATGAAGGTGCACTATTTCCATTGGAACACACAACTAACTAAGAATGCAAAGAAAATTGCCTTGGACTAGTCAAGGAAGGGGGTTTGATTGACCACAATGGACTATTGTACTAACTCCATGATTGGACCAAAGTAAGGTTTTATGGCATATTGGGATTTCTAGTCCTTGTTATCCCCATTTTGTGGGATAACTAAGGAGATGATGTCTCGAGGCCCTTAGGTTGTAGACATGGAGTATCGAGAGACAACTTGACCAACAATATCCATTTGCACAGATGGAGAGCCACCTCACCACCACGCTCCAGGTTGATCATGACGGTATCCACCACATCAGCTAGCCTCCGAAAGACATTGGGTTTTGCTCCATGAGGTACAAGTCAGGTATTATGGTGAGTGTCATTTCAATATTTGAGGCATTTGAGTTTGTTACATCTATTGCTGCTTTTGATTATGTGACATTTGCTTGAATATGCTCTTTGCCTTGTTTCACCTTGGTCGTTGACATTGCGCCCTAGTAAGTGGGTCACCCTTAGGGATAGGTATGCTACTGGGAGGTCCTTTTGATGAGTCATCGTGCCATCCCTGACCATACTTGTCACTTTCCGCACTTCATCCCTTCATCTTTTCACCTTTTGGGTTTTCAGGTGTACTAACCTAAGAAGGGGTTGCCCCTCACTTCATGGGACGAAGGGGTTGAAGGCCGAGGCTTGTGGATGGAAAAAGATAAAAGCCTGATTATGAACCTTCTAGATGCTTGCCCAAAGAGGTCTTGAGAGCAATGAAAAGCTTCTCCTAAAAAAAATCAAAGACTTGCAAAAGCAAACACATAAATATAAATATCCCCACTTGTTGAGGTGTGTACACTCATGTGGTGTCCCTTTCTTTCCTTGCATATGGTACTCTGTGTACCTCTAGCTTCAAGTGGCCTTGTGGTGTTTCCCCCCAAGCTAATCGATTTCACTCTAGGGAGTACCCAAGGTTTTGGATCATTAATTAATTAATGGCAATGAATGGGCTTGGAAAAAGGATGCATTGAAAATGAAGGTGCAACACACCCTCTACAAAGGCACCATAAGTGAGACATTACAACCCCTTGTATGTCATGAACCCCATGCCCAAAAGTTTTCCCCTGATCCATGACTTAGAAGGAGGTCCCCTCGGGAAGCACCCCTAAACTTAAGGGACGATTCACCCAATAGGTCGTTTTGTCAACCCTCCCATTCTCAAACTTGGTAAATTGCATAGGGTCTTTGAGCATTAGTTTATTTTGATGAGGTGGTTTGGATGTACTTGCTTAGATGACTCTTTTATTGATTTGATTTACTCATCATGATGCTTTGAATTGAGATCCTTGGAGGGCGTATCCATTTGTCTTTACAGGACCCCACTGGTGGACAATTTTGGAGGAACAAGCCTAGCTTGGGCTTCCATGGGGATTAAAGCCCACAGGTTGGATGCCGAGGGCCCACATGCCGGATCACAGAGACTTGACTTTGGAGGCCTAGAAGACCCCTTGGACGACCTCACCATACCCTCACAAGTCAAACGACTTGCTTTGGAGGCCAAAAACGTCACCTTAAGGGGCTTGACATGATGCTTGAGGGGGTTTTGAGTGGTGATGAGGACACATGGAACATTTTGGAGGAAGGATAGCCTTGGCCATGAAGAAAAGGCAAGGATTGAGGACATATGGCCTTTGGAGGCCTAGCATACCTATCTCCAAGCCCAACGACTTAGCCTAAGTGCCAAAACGTGGCCTCAAAGGAGAGGTTGACGTCATGATTTAGGGTTTTCTTTCATGTGCAAAAGTAAAGTTAAATAATATTATTTGTGTAAAGGGGCAAAATAAGGGTGTTTCCCCCTTATTTTGTGTTTACCCTAACTTTTGTGGACAAACAATTTTAACTGACGTAGCGACGCAGCCCCTTCACAACCCGCAGGCCAGAAGGTCCACGTGCACACAGGATCTTTCCTTCTTCACGGCCTGAAGAACTCTAAACGACTCTTCTATTTCCCTATCGAGAAATCTACACCCACAACAATTCTTCACGGGATCCCCTCTTTGCACTTAGGAGATCGGACTTCGCGACTCCGTGAATCCAGTGGTCGAGCGTTGGTGTCTCGAATCCTCGAAACCCGATACAAGTCAACGCTGACCTTTTCCTTTCCTTATCGGGATTTTCTCTATCACGATTTCGGTGGTCGCGATGTCGAGCAACTTGCTTTCCCGACTCCCGAATCCTGGTATGCCGAAACTCCGATACACTCACGCGATTGACTTTTCAACTCCTCTTCACCTCTTCGGCATTTCAGACTTTGCAATATCGCGAATCTTAATGCACTGATTTTGGGATTTCACTCCGCGAAACTCTGAAATAATCTGCCACTTGTCCACTCGCTGACCTCGCTGTGGCCCACACAATTATTTGACTGTCGGCATATCGCGTTTCGTGATATCGCGATTCCTGTTGCAATGTTCACGGAATCTCCACCCACGAAATCCCGATACAATATCCATGCGTAAATCTGACGGCCTTTATGGCTCGGATCTACGGTCCTATTCCTCCTAAGCTTAGAACCCTTAGGAATACTCACAGTTACTCCCCTTGCTCCTCCGTGAGATCTAACGGCTCACAGTAATTCGCGAATTCTCTTCTGAGAATTCCGACCGTCCGTCCTTCCTGATGATTTTTGAAAAATGATCAAGTGTTCCTCCGCGAACTTATCCTCCTGCGGCCCGATGTTGCTACACTTCCACCGGCTTTTGAAGATTTCGAATTCTTCTGAACTTTCCACGCCTCTGCGCCCTTTAGGAAAACGCCCCTGCACGCACTCCTTGCGGCAGATTTCAAACCCCTCCCAGTGTTTGAATTCCTTCAACTCTGCGCCCACCTGTAGCAGCAGTCCTTCAAACTTCTTCACTTAGGTTTGCAACCCTGAGACTTTTACTCGGCCTGCGCACTCCTTGCACGGCTCCTGTGCCCAACTGCACTTCTGCGGAAATGAGAACAACAACGACCTATCTGAACGCTTCGTCAACGCACTCCTTGCGGACACTTCAACTGCACCCCTTGCAGGAACCCTTGTTCAGATAGAGAAACAATTGAAACTCATTCCTACTTCGTCTCAGACTTCAAACTCAAACCATGAAATCACATACACAACATATAAAGAAAATGTATAACAGGAAGCAAACATTCATGAGCATATCATTCAACATCAATACACAGAGAACAAACACGAAACCATGAATTTGAATCAACTCTTTCTATTAATCCAAATATCTGTACATGGGTGTTCTTACACAGCTCTCTGCATGCTCTTACTCTCTTCAACAATGCTGCTTCAATAATGTTACAATACACAATGAGGGTGTCTATATCCGTTTCCCTCTTGTGCTCTAAAACTGTCTAATCTAGAATTAAATTCTGTCTACCTGCATTAACTACTATAAATGCCTTCTACCTACTAAGGAGGAGAGCAAATGGCTCAAGGTCCATTACATTTTACAAGTGAGCTTCTTCTTAATGACTTCATTTAAGATTGCGCATCAACTTCAAGGTAATTTCAAAATTTGCGCTGGCTCTATCCAGCTGTCTTCTGCTTCCGCGCTGGCTCGCTTGATGTTGGTGATGCTCCTGCATCATACTCCTTGGCTTGAAAAATTTCATGGGCTCTTGTCCATGAGCTCGTGCACGATCTGTCCATGCTTCTGTATCTTCGCTTCATTCTCCCAGCTGGCATCTTCAACTGGATGGTTCTTCCAGTTGACCAAATACTCAAAGTATTCTTTTCTTCTGGTCTTCTTACCAATCCTTTTATCCAGTATGCGCTCCATTTGTGGCTTCTCTGCAACTGGCATCTGCTTTGTCCACTGGATCACTCACTGCCCATTTCCTGCTCCTGCTTTCTCATCTGTATATGGGTACAAATCAGAGATATTGAATATCGGAGAAATTCCGATCCCATCGGGTAATTCAATCTCGTAAGCATTCGTCCCAAACTTCTTCAAGACCCTACATGGCCCGATTTTCTTCATTTTCAATTTATTATATGTTCCTCTCGGGAACCTTTCCTTTCTCAAGTGTGCCAGAATCAAGTCACCAACCTCAAACTGAAGTTGTCTTCTGTGTTGATCTGCTCTACGCTTATATTCTTGACTTGAACTCTGCAGTCGCTCCTTCACCTGTCTGTGAAGTTCCTTCATCGCCTCTGCGAAATCTTCTGCACTAGCACTCCTAGTCGCAGTCTGTTCTGAATCCCTCAGTTCAGAAATTCCTCTCGGCTGCATGCCATAGACAACCTGAAACGGACTCTGCCCTATGCTCCTATTAACTGAGTCATTATACGCGAACTCTGCCTGTGGTAATATGTGGTCCCACTGGGTATGGTGCTCTGTCACTAAGCTTCTCAACAAGTCTCCCAGACTTCTGTTCACGACTTTCGTTTGTCCATCCGTCTGAGGATGATACGCTGAACTAAACAACAAGTTAGTTCCCAGCTTCTTCCATAAGGTCCTCCAAAAATGCCCTATGAACTTCGTATCTCGATCCGAAACTATACTTCTTGGCAAACCATGAAGTCAAATGACCTCTTTGAAAAACAGGTTCGCAATGTGAGTTGTGTCATTGGTTTTTTGACATGGAATGAAGTGTGCCATTTTGGAAAATCTATCCACTACCACAAAGATTGAATCAACACCTCTTTGTGTTCTTGGCAACCCTAATACAAAATCCATGCTAATGGCATCCCACAGCCTTTCTGGTATGGGCAATGCTTGATAAAATCCTGCATTCTGCTTCCTTCCCTTTGAATGCTGGCAAATTCTGCATCTGTCCACGAATCTCTTGACATCAGTTTGCATTCCCGGCCAAAAATATGACTCATTCAACTTTGTGAACGTCTTGTCGTGACCAAAATGCCCTGCCAATCCTCCGTTGTGTTTCTCCTTTAACAAGTTCTCCCTCATGGAGCATTTCGGAATACACAGTTGATTGCCCTTGAATAGTAATCCTTCCTGGATCATGTAAACTACCCATTGGCTTCTGTCCCTGAGAACTGGATTCTCAGCTGCTTCATACGCCTCCTTAAAATCCTGATCATCTGTGTACATATCCCTGAGATCATCAAAACCTAACGTTTTGACTCTGAACTCCTGCAACAACAAACACTTCCTGCTCAAAGCATCAACAACTTTGTTAAAATAGAGATCATTTGAATCTTACTTCATAACATAACTCTCCCATTGTGAGAAGACTCTATGGCTGAAATTTTCGCTACACTTGTGCATTTTTGTATCTCTCTCTCTTGCAAATGGTTTTTGGTGCTATCTCTTGGTGAATGGATGAAGTGAAGTGATGC
>JASDQU010818262.1:18666-35630 GCA_032191745.1 Picea mariana | reverse complement strand
GTATTACTGTATATCTGTGTTTATGGTTGGATCTCCAATATATTTTTGTTATATTATTGAATATATGTGATATCTCTGTGCATTTCTTTATTATATCTCCGATCTCATTTCGTGCCGAAAATAATACGGATCAATGTCTACACCAAAAAGGCCTTCATGATGGTCCATCAATTCTTTTTTGAGGTTGGAATTCTAGGAATTCCACATCTCCCATATGATGGGCCAAAAAATAAGCAACACCTTATTATCCAAGTACCTATAAAAATTGTTGTTCCCTACATGAAAAATGATTATATGATTATTAATTTTAAAATAATAATTTAGATGATTTATATTTGTCTACATAGAGAACATGAAACAATTAAACTTTTAAAAATTACATAGGACTTTAACTTGCTTTAATGGAAGCCCTTCCTCATTGACCATAAATGTTTCCTTAAGGGTCCTCATTCTGGTCACATGTATTTATTTAGGAAAAGAAACCATATAGTTGTTCAAATCATCAGCCTCATCTATGTCACCACCTCCAGAGCCTACCTATGTGGTCACTTCCTCAATGTCCGTGTCATGGCTCCCACCTAATGGCATGGAAGGTGGAGACTTGAATAGTTGCATCCTCGCAGGTTTATGAGGGCCTGTGTCAGGACCCTATGGCATCTGTGCAACGCCACTACTACCGACACCATGCATGTCGAGGTCAACATGATCCAAAAATCTCTATCTAAAAAAGAAAACATTTTTCTGTTTAGATAATGTAAAAGTTACAAATCAAGATTTCATAATTGATCTTATGACATAAAAATAAAACCAATTGAAATAAAGGTTATCACCTTATATGTAGTAATCCTTTTCATAATTTCTTTGATCCTTTCTTCGATCTCAGGAGTTTGATCTAGAATATATAACAAGTGAGCTAGTTCCTTGCTTTCTTTATTGATCTTTTTTTTAATTAAAACCATAGGGTTAGGGGATTCATACAAATCCCTTTCACCGAGCAAATCATCATCAACATTGTGTCCCGTTGACTACATATTCAACAAAATAAATGATAATTCAGTTATGTAAACAAATAAAATAACAGATCGCCACATAAATAAAATGCACATTAAATGCAATTCGAAAATTCTTGTTCATTTACCTGTTCTAAGGCTACTAAGACCTAAATAGTGGCACATTACCCCTTAATTAGGGAATATTACATTAGTAATGTTATTTTATTTATGTCGGCTTGGGTCCATTAGTTTTAATTGTACCTCCTAGTCTCTTATATATACCAAGGATACATTTTCATTTGGAATCATCTTGTATTTGGAAATTTATGTGGTGTATAAGGAGGTTTCCCCCTCAAAGAGGCTTATTATCTGAAATTGTGTCTTTTTCAATGCGGTGAGTACTTATTATGAGGTTTTTCTATGCTATATTGATATTTGGTTCTTAATATTTGGTATCAGAGATCAAGGTCTTGGGGATTTTCTACTACATCTGAGACACCTTGGAATTTTCACTATAACTATTTTTCCATAGTGTTTCAGAAGGAACCCCTTGGAAAATACTTAGTATACGGATCAAGATACGTGAGCTAAAACTTTCATATCTTGAGACCTTATATTTTCATAGATATAGCCTATGTAAGATAGGGTTCTGGAATCATCCTGAATTTATTCATATCAGAATTTTTGCTATAAAATTGTTTTTGTAATATTTCAGACCCTTAAATATAGAGGATATTCAAATAAATTATCAAGGTATCTGTGATAAAAATTTCAACTTCTGGGTCATCCATATTCTATAGATACACCCTATGCAAGATAGGGTATCTGACTAGTCATATTAACTAGTCTCAAACAGGTCTTCTAGGTAAAACAATGATATCTTGTTCAGTGAGTATACCAATTAAGTGACACCATTTGCATTGGATAGTGTACAACCTATAGTATTTGTGGTACAAGTTTCATAATCAAATATCAAATATTGTGATCTTGGAATGCTTTACAAGTACACTCTCCTGGAAGGGACAAAAATTAGCAAGGTGTGGGGAAGTTACCATAACTTCCACTTGGCACATCCAATTTTGATTAGACTTGTGGCATTGCAGAGAAGACGTATCATAGAACTAAAAAAATAAATTTTCATACCTAGAAGGGATAAAATTTGGAGATATAGCAGAAGAAATATCATCTAGAAGAACCACCAAAAAATCAAGGTTTAAAGTGATAGTTTGCCAACATGCCACCAAAAAAGGGAACTTCTTCACCAATTAAGCCTCCAGATAGTCCTACTTGGACTCTTGATAAATGTGAAGAAATGCGTAGAGACATAAATGATTTACAAAAGAAGAGAGTAACAAAAGATGAACTTCAAGGGATGATGGATTAAACTGAAGCTAAGTTGCCGGCAATAATGGATACTAAGATGGAGGGCTTAAAAAGGGAGATCCTGGAAGGATTGAAAAAATTTCTAATAGAGAGGACACCTGAAAGTGAAAATGTATCCCATGAAATTCATGATGAGGACAAAAGGAATATGAATCAAGAATGGAGAAACTCCAACTTTGGGTTGAAGACCAACCACTTTCTTAAGATCAATATGAGGAAGTTTTATGGAAAGGATCCAATCACATGGATACTTTATATGGAGCAATTCTTTGATCTACATGATGTGCCACATACACAAAAGGTATGAATTGCTTCTTTATATTTATAACCCAATCAATTTGTGTGGTATTGATGGCTTTGTTCTCACAAGTCACTCGTCACTTGGACAATTTTCATGGAAAAAATGATAACACACTATGAGGATACAAGGAGCAATACCTTCTTTATCCAATTGATAAATCTCAAGCAAAAGGGTTCAGTTGCAGAGCACATTGAGAACTTCCAAATATTGAATACAAAGGTAACGGATATTCAAGATGAGCACCTGATTGATGTATTCATATGAAATTTAAAGGATAACATTAAAAATGAGGTTCGCCTTTGGGAGCCCAAATCATTGGAGAATGCATTCAGGGTGGCAAGAAATGTTGAAAGTAAAAATATGTCTATGGCTACTAGAAGGACCACTCCTAACATCTATCGACAGAGTAATTTTCCTTCTTCTAAAACAAATCAACCTGTTATCACTCCAAGAAACTCTTTGTGGTTGTGGGTCAAAGATGCTTGGTAACTTAAAGTACACTTGTGTTTGTATTTTGTAAGCATGGATCAATGGGATGACTCAATTATAGTACGATATTCAGATAGTCAAAATGAGAATCAAATGAACTAGTGCTCTCAAGGATCAATAATCAGATGATAGCTTTAAAGGTGGGTGAGAAAACAATGCTTATAAACTAAATACAAATGTAGGGTTTAATAAACAAGGATAAGAAACTATTAATCAATTTATGAGCTAACCAATGAGATGACAGTCATTTTGCAGCTGAAAAACCTTGAATACAAGTATGGAAAGAAAGATGAGAATCTGAATTCAATAGAGAGAGAAAACTATGATTTGTATTATCATATGAAAGCTCTGTTTACAATATATTATTTCTTCTATCCAAAATTGAACCTTTACTTTATCAAAATGATAAGTATTTATAACCTTTACAATAGATCTCAGATCCTTGAAAAATGGATCTGGATTTCTAAAAATAGAAAACAGAAGACAAAACTAAATGCAATAGGATAACAAAGAGCTAGTTCCTATGAATCGAACTGTCTTCAAATCTTGTCTTCGACATCTGGTCTTCATCATTGCTATGTTTCTGATGTGTCATGGAGGAAAGGACACATGTCTTCAGTAGTTGGAAAACTTCCAACAAATGTGAACAAAGCTTTAGTTGACCAATTTAGCATTCTCCTCCAAAATCTCCACAAATATTTGAAACTGAATATTTTATGATTTGGTGATTCATCTTTTAGATGTCATCTTATCCTTTAAATCAACCAAAACCCGCTTTGTTCGAGCTCAAATCTTCAAAATTCTTATTCTGCAGTTTCACCAGCTATTTCACCTTAGGATTTGCTAATTAGCTGATGAAAGATCTGCTTTTCAATAGATAATTGGTTATAATTGCACCTTTTGTAATGGTGAAATCTCTGTTTTTCAAAAAGGAAAAATTTCGTATCCAAAATTGTTTCTCCATCACAAATCATTATTTATTTGATTTCTCTCCCTGCAAATTTACAACAACCTGGGCTAGCATTTGTAAATCTGGATGTCTGGTAATTTTTGCCTTCAATTTTTTGATCTTCCTCTTCAGGAACTTAGCTAACCACCATAAGATGTCATAATCCTTTGTGATCTTTTTCTTCTTATTTTTCTCCTTTATACTCTCATGTGCCAGCTTCTCAAGCACTACATTGGTATTTACAAAATTTTCTAATAAGGCTTTATATATTGCCTTTATCACCCTTTATAAAACATCTTCTTGTGTTATTACCTCTTTCAACTCCTTAATATTCTGTGTTTTCTTTGATTTCTTATTTCTTGAGGTTTCACCTTCATCTTTGGGAGTAAAAACTTCAAAATCCTGTGCAGGTTCCATGGAGTACTCTAGACTTTGCTTGGTTGGAATTTCATATTCTTTTTCTGGTTCTGTGTCTGAATCTGTGTATGGTAGATTTAGAGCATTTGTCTTTTCTACTTTGGATTGCTCTGAGTTTGTTTCAAAATATAGTGTCTTTTTAGCTTTCTTGGGATTTATGCTTGAATTTTGGTCTTCTGGTGGCTTTGGGAGAGCTCTCCTTCTATTTGAGCTACTTGGAGGGGTTGACTACTTCTTGCATGCTTTGTTCTATTCATTTACAGGTTGAGTTTGGGTCTCAAAACCTTCCCAGAAGAGAAAGTGTTGCCAAGTTCTTTCTTTATGTCTCAATTCTTCCAAGATGATCATTTTAATCAGGCCATAATGACAAAGGGAATTTTTGATACTGAATGGTTCGACTATGATATTATTACACACCTTGGTTAGGCTTCTATGAAGAAAGAAAGGAAAATTTAGAAGGACCTTCCCTGTGAAGTGATCTAAGAGTCTGAAATGATATAACACTAACTTGTCATACCTGCCCTCTGAGGTTAAGTATAATTGAATGCCTTTAAACAGATCTTGCCATTCATCTTCAAGGTAAGAAACAAGGATTCTTTTCTTCCAGGTTATACTTCAAAAATCTATCTTGAGGTATGATCTAAAATCCAAATTCTTAGTCACTGTTGTCTTAAACCAATTTTGGCCTATGCTAGGTAAACTAGTTGTTGAAGCGATGGAAGCTTCATCAACTATTAGCTGCAGCGAGCCCACTGTAACTTTCTTTCCATCGTAAGACTTTGCAAAAACATCTACAATTTCCTGGTGATATCCTTCATGTAACCTTTCCACATATTTCATACAACCTACATCTGAGAAATGCTTATGCACCTTTGGATAAGACTACAAGAAGGATAAATTGTCTAATTCTTTCCTCAGAAGTCATCCTCCTTGATTCCTTTCCATCTGCAACTTAATCACCAACTAATTTGTACATGGTTGAAACAAGAAACTTCTTAATAAGGAACAAGCTAGCGCTGGTGAAAACAACTATGTGTTATCAATGAAATATGAAACCCCAGAATATAAATTTTTGAATGCGGTGAGTTTGAAATAGGAAATGGTGATTTGATTTGATGTCATTAGCTAACTGGTACTTTATCCTTTGGTTGCAATGATGATTAAGAGTGTGTCATGTCTTCAAACCCTTTTCTTTTTGCTCCACGAATTTCATGAGCGCAATTTATCATGATGTCCTGCTAAAACGTGATGAAAATATGTCATCACACATTTGCGTCCATTTACTCTCCATGATGATTGTATGACATGTGTCCGATGTATCCTTTTGGGTTTCTGGAGTCGTTGGAGGAAAACCCATGTTAACGCTTTCACTGGATCTCTTGATGCTGAGAGTACACTTTAGCCATTGAAACTTGGGCTTTTCACCAGCCAACTTCAACTTCAAAATAGATGTTAGCTGGTGAAAAGATTTTTTTCTCAATTTTTTGAAAAGACCTTTTGATGATCGATTTATTTCTAGGATAAAATCTTAGATCCTATTATTCTGACACTTCTAAAATTTAAAAATTTGTATAGGACCCTAATTTTATGACCATGCTATCACCTACCAAAAGGAACAAATGACTGATTCATTTTGAGAGATAACATTTGGCTCCAACTAGGATGGAGGCCTCCCTGTGAGTTTTCCAAGAACCTAGTTTGACTCAGTAGCCTTATTTACAATTTGAAATCAAAACTAATTTTACTCAGTATTCCATTGGGCATGGAGTTATTGACGAAAACAAAACTGAAAAGGATATGTACAAATAATAAGGCTTTAAGGAAAGCCTCATGAAAAGTAGAGCTTCAGAAACCGCCCATTGAATGGGCCACCTGATACTTCTTCACCTACAAGATCTTGGAGGGAAAAGGTATCGTTTTACTGAGCTAATGCTATGACAAATGGACCTATCCAGAGTGCATCAAACTTGCCATGTTGTCCCTTTTCCTGTTTTGTTGCATCCCATTTCAGAACCAAATCCCTTGCCTTGAAAATATCTGTCTTAACCTTTCTGTCAAATATTTCTTTCATCTTCCTTTGGTGTAACTTTGTCTTCTCCAGAAGTTGTTCTCTGTCTTGCTGCAGCTCTACCAAATTGTGGATCCTCCTAGTTAGATCATTTGGCTCAGAGTCAGCTTCTTGTAAAAATTTTGCAACTACCAGTGCAAGTTGAATAGGAAATATGGCTTCAGTTCCATATAGCAACTGGAAGGGGGATATGCCAATTGACTTTTTATTTGTAACTCTGTCAGCCCACAAAGAAAATTTCAACTTGGAATCCCAGCCCTTGGTATTTTGTTCAAGCAACTTCTTTATGATTCTGACTAAACTCTTATTTGACGATTCAACTAAGCCATTTCCCTGTGGGTAGTAAGAAGTAGAATGTATCAGCTGAATTCCCATCTCTTCACATAATTTTACCAAGTGTTTATCATTAAACACGGAACCGTTGTCTGTGACTATTCTCTTAGCGTAGCCAAATCTAGAGAATATGTTTTCTTGCAGGAAATTAATGATGACAGTGTGATTGGCATTTCTTGTAGAAATGGCCTCGATCCATTTGGTAAAATAATCAGTAGCCACAAGGATCCATTTATGTTGATTGCTAGAAGGAGGATGAATCTCACCTATGAAGTCCAAACCCCATTGTTGAAAAGGGCCCGTGACCACAACAGGTTTGAGGGGAAGAGATTTTAGTTGTTGTTTGCCTGCAAACCTTCGGCACTTGTCACATGTTTTCACAAATTGACACACATCTGAAAATAAGGATGCCCAATAGTAACCAACTCTTAGGATTTTATGAGCGGTAGTCTTCCAATAGTGATGTCCTCCACACTCACTATTATGAAATTCAGTCATGATTTTAGCTGATTCGTCTTGGTTTATGCACCTCAAGAGTATCCCTGTTGGATTTTTCCAAAAAACTAATTTATCATTAATGCAAAAATTTATGGATTTGAGCTTTAAAGCTCTTCCTTGTGTTTTTCTCAAATCTGAAGGAACTGATAAATTCTGCAGAAAATAAATGATGTGACTGTACCATTCACGGTCAGCTAGGTGAGGAGAAACCTGCAAATTATCACTACCTCTTTCTTCTGAAATATGAATGTCTTTTGCATTTATATCCACAAAATTTATCTCAAGCAACTTACAATTTTCTTCTGCAAGGAGCTTGGCAAGGCCTTGACCTTTCACAAGTTTTGTTGGCTTGATCTCGACATCAAATTCAATTAACTTTGCTATCCACTTACTCCTTTTTCCATCTATGTTGGGTTGTATAAGCACGTCTTTAACTGATCTTGAAGGTACATAAGCTATTACCTTGGCTTGAAGAATGTAAATCCTAAAGGATTTTAATGACTTGATGAGTGCATATGCTTGTTTTTCCAATTGTTCATACTTTACTTCAACATCTCTCAAGACTTTACTGAAGAAGGCAACTGGTTCCTCCTGATCATCAACATTTCTCTGCAATAGTACAACTACAATTGTATCTTTTGAAGCAAATGAAAAGATATAAAACTCCTTGTCAAAGTTAGGACTGATTAAAACAGGGGCTATTATAATGGCTTCTTTGATAGCATTGAAAGAGTGTTTAGCTTCTTCAGTCCATCTTACTTCAGAATTCTTTCTTAACATACAAGTAATGTGCTTTGTAAGTTCTGCAAAGTTTGCTATAAACCTCCTGATAAAGTTTATAGTTCCAAGGAAAGACTGAATATCCTTTTTTGATCTAGGAAGAGACAATTTTTTAATGGCTTCTACTCTTTCTGGATCAATCCTTACACCATCAGTTGAAACAATATGTCCAAGCAATTTCCCTTTTTTAAGTGAAAAATTATATTTCTTAGGATTAAGAGAAATGCCATACCTCCTGCATTTTAGGAATGCCTTCCTCAAATGTTGCAAATGATCTTTATGGCTGCTTGAAAAAACAACTATTTTGTCAAGATATATCAAAATGAATTTGTCTTTCTCTCCAATGAATGTGATGTCCATTGCTCTCTAAAAACTAGCTCCAACATTCATCAGTCCGAAAGGCATCTTTTCATACATGAAAGTGCCCCATGGAGTGGTAAAGGCAGTCTTTTCTTTGTCATCCGGATGGAAAGAAATATGATTGTATCCAGAGAATCCATCAATAAAGGATATCACACTTGACCCTGACACCTTTTTCAAAATGTGTTCCATCTTGGGCAGCGGGTAGTTGTCTTTTCTAGAACACTTGTTCAAATTTCTGAAATCCACACAGAGTCTGATCTCTCCATTTTTCTTTCTGATAGGTACAAGGTTAGCAATCCAATTTGAGTATTTGAGAGGTGTAATAATTTTAGAATCCAATAATTTTTTTATCTCTTTTTCCATGGTAGGCAACAACATAGGGCTGAAAGATCTAAGCTTCTGCCTAAATGGTTTAGTATATTTGTTTAAAGGAATCTTGTGTTGAATTATCTATGTGTTGAATGTTTTCAAGTCACTATATTGCCAAGAAAAGATATCAACAAATTCTCTTAGCAAATCACCATAATCAGCCTTTTTTTCTTCAGATAGATGAGAAGCTAAGTTGACATATTTAGGATCTTGTTTACTAGCTACATTTAACTGAAAAACATCTAAGTCCTCTTCCTTCTTTTCCAATTTGACAACCACATCATTATTATCAAACAACCTTTCTAAAGGGACCAATCCTTTAGGAATTTTGTTGGTGGACAATTGAACAATTTCATGTGCTCCTTTTACTTATTAGCTTTGGCTTCTCAACTCCTTCATCATGTTCATTCTCCAAATCAATCTGCAAATCTGCAAACACCTCCATCACTGCAAGGAATCTGGTGAGTTCAGCATCATCTTCAAAAACCTTCCAAAACTTTACATTATCAAGGAGTGATGGCCTATACTTTACTTGGATTTCATAGTTTAATTTAGGAGGTAATGGAGGTATGAAAGAGAAGGATGAAACAACCAATGAATCAACTAGTTCATTCATGGCTCTAGGAACATGAGTAATCTTGAAATCTGTAAAAGCATGAATCACTGTCAAAACTTCATCTCTATAGGCTTTCATCCTAACATGTTTGGCCTCGAAGGATTTGTTTACTTTCTGAATTATTAAGTCCGCATCTCCAAATACCTGTAGTCTTTGAATCTTCATCTCTTGGGCTGCATTTAATCCTAGGAGCAGGGCCTCATACTCTGCAATGTTATTAGTTGCTTTAAAATCAATCTTAAAAGATAAATGAGTGGTTTCCTTCAATGGGGAAATGATGACTATGCCTGCTCCAGCTGATTCTCTTGTACATGCCCCATCAAATAAAATTGTCCATAAATCATTTTCACCTATTTCTGTTGGTTGCACAATGGGCTTCTTAAGTAATAATGATTCTTTGAACCCATACCTGTGTCCACTGAATAAATTGGGTGATTGAATGGATTCTGGGCATCATTGATTATGTATGCAAGTTGAGATTCTCTGTACAACCTTTTGTTTTCTCCACCGAACACCGGAATGGTGTCTTATGATAGATCCATTTTCAAAGTTCCACCAAGTCTTTTCATGAAATATCTAGACAAGAGACATCCAAATTTGGGAGGGATGTCTTCCACAACCACATCCATCACCATGGTTTTCATTGATGTTGAGGTAAAGGTCACTGCCAAATCTTTAATAATCCCAAAGCATTTAACTCTCTTGGAGTCAAAAGAAAAAAGATCATGATAAGTCTTAGTGATTTCTAGACCAAGTTCTTCCATCACAACCTTTGGCATCAGATTACGAGATGCACCTGAATCTAAGAGACAATTGTGCAAAATTTTGTCATGAATGTTCAAGGAAATGTAAAATGGTGGACAACTCTCATCCCTATCTTCAATCATAGGGCCTAGGACAATAGTAGGTTGATTATCTTGAATGTTGAGGATATCAACAGAGTCAAAAGTGCAGCTAGGATCAACGCTGATCAATTTTTTTTTCTTAAATGACTCATTTTTCATCAGCTCAACTAGAGGGATTGGAATTTTAATTTTTTGGATTTTTTCTTCAAGATTAAAAGATAAAGAGGTCTTGTCAGATGTTTTTACCTTATAGGATGGTGATTTTAATGCAATCGGTGGTTCCTTTAAGTTCTGTTGATCCGGATTCTGCTACTTGGAAGGTACACAGTTTTTCTTTTGAGGAGGAGGTGTAGTACTCTATTTTGCAACAACTTCCTTAGACCTGAGATTGTATCTATTTTTCTCATCTGCCTGAAATACACCATTTTTATCAGAGATTTCATTAATTTGTTCATTTGTAAGGGCCTCCTCATAATCATTTTGAGTCAAAAATGAATTCTTCAACTCTGCCTTGAAACAATGAATATGGTCTTCTTGATTTTTAGGACATTCATCTTCATCATATTCTTCCATCACAGCATTTTGAAGAGGAGCCTTTATCTTTTGATCCTTAGTAGGATTTATTTCTCTCTGCAAAATCTGCACTTGTTGATTATTTCTCCTGAATTGTTTTGGATTTTGATTTGAATTTCTATTTGTATAATCATAAGTACCCTTCCTTTGATAGGCTACTTGTTTTCAATTTTAAGTTTATATATCTTAGAAGTTAAAGACTCTAACATTTCAGCCATCTTGTCTAGCTTTGGATTAGTATGGGATGAAGAAGAAGCTTTTCCTCTAGACTTTCTTCTATCAATGTTTCCCTTCAACTTATGAGCAACCAATATATTCGATTCCAATTCAAGGGAAAAATCTTGCATTAGAGATAAGGTAGGTGACCTTCTTTCTCTCAACAATGGACATAATTTTGAATCAAAATAATTTGAATATGTGATTTTGGCAGAGGTATCTGAAGGTTTTATCTCAGCTGGTATTTTACTTCACATCCTATTGAACCTTTTAGTGAAATTAGAGACTGATTCACCATTTTCTTTCCCGAGATTTCCAAATTCAATAATATAGTACAAGAAATCTCTTCTATCACCCCAGTTCTTTAAAAAATTACCATCCAATTTCTCTATGCCGGCTATTGAACCAGCAGGAAGTTCTTTGAACCACTTCCTGGCATGGCCATCTAAGCTTTGGACAAAAACTCGAGTCCAAACATCTTCTTCCTCAATGTTATGGTTTTCTGCATAACTGTAAAAGGCCTCTATATGTTATTCAGCAGTCACATCACCTTCACCTGTGAATTTGGGCATATACTTCTGATAGTCTCCTGTAGGCATGGATGATACTAGATTTGGCAATATCAATACCTAGCAGCTAGGATTTGTTGCATCTTGGTCAAAGGAGGAGGTGCAACCGTGATTATTGGTGAAAGAGATGATATACTTTTCTCTAATTCCTCAGCGTTGGGGGGGTTTAATTTAAAAGGGGAAGAACTATCTGATAGGAAAGAAGTTTTGTATGAGTCTATATAGAATTTTGTAAGCTATTCAGCCAAGTTTTCCTCACCTTTAGCAGACAATTCTTGAAGAATATGTTCTACAGAAAGGAGGCTAGTGTGAATGTGTATATATTCTTCTTCCCACTATGAGTGGAAAGACTTAAGGGATGATGAGTTGTGATCTCTTTCTAAAGTTTTAGATGATTCTTCAACCAAATTTGAGCCTATTACTTCTTCTGTAATGACCTTTTCCTCTTGATAAGAAATAATTGATTTTTTTGCAATTGTTACAGATGCTTTTTCACTGATAATATTAGAGGAAGAAGATCCAATGTTTTTTGTTATGAACTTCTTAGAATGAGAAAGAGGATTACTTTGGGTACCTGATTATGAATTCTGACCTTGAAATGATCTTCCTCTTTTGAGAATTAGTTCAGGGTTGGGCGCTGGTGTGACAAATGATTCTTGTGGATTTTCCCTGGTACTAATCTTCTTTGGAGCCAGGATGAACTTGTGGATTCGCCAGATAGATGATTACATCCAATGTAATGTCTAGTATTTCTCTATCATCAAAGATCATCTCTGTGTCATCTCCCAGGAAAGTTGAGCTTCAGTCTCCTCTCCCCAACAACGAAGCCAATTTGTTATCACTCCAAGAAACTCTTTGTGGTTGTGGGTCAAAGATGCGTGGTAACTTAAAGTACACTTGTTTTTGTATTTTGTATGTATGGATCAATGGGATGACTCAATTACAGTATGGTATTCAGACAATCAAAATGAGAATAAAATGAACNGTGAAAAAACAACTCTTATAAACTAAATACAAATGTAGGGTTTAATAAACAAGGATAAGAAACTATTAATCAAGTTATGAGCTAACCAATGAGATGACAGTCATTTTGCAGCTGAAACAACTTGAATAAAAGTACAGAAAGAAAGATGAGAATATGACATCAACAGAGACAAAAAATTGTGATTTGTATTATCATATGAAAGGTATGTTTACAATATAGTATTTCTGATATCCAAAATCGAACCTTTACTTTATCAAAATGATAAGTATTTATAACCTTTACGATAGATCTCAGATCCCTGAAAAATGGATTTGGATTTCTAAAACTAGAAAACAGAAGACAAAACTAAATACAATAGGATAACTAAGAGCTAGTTCCTATGAAAATAAATATCTTCAAAGCTTGTCTTCGACATCTAGTTTTCATTATTTCTATGTTTCTGATGTATCATGGAGGAAAGGACACATGTCTTTAGTAGTTGGAAAATTTTCAACAGCTGTGAACAAAGATTTAGTTGACCAATTTAGCATTCTCCTCCAAAATCTCCATGATTATTTGAAACTGAATATTTTATGATTTGGTGATTCATCTTTTAGATGTCCTCTTATCCTTTAAATCACCAAAAAAATGCTTTGTTCAGGCTCAAATCTTCAAAACTCTTACTCTGCAGTTTCACCAGCTATTTTGCCTTAGGATTTGCTAATTAGCTGATGAAAGCTCTACTTTTCAAAAACTAATTGGTTATAATTGTGCCCTATGTGCTGGTGAAGGATCTGTTTTTCAAAAGGAAAAATTTTGTATCCAAAATTGTTGTTCCATCACAAATCATTATTTATTTTATTGCTCTCCCTACAAATTTACAACATCCTGGGCCAACACCTGTAAATTTGGATGTGTGGTAATTTTCGCCTTCAATTTTTTGATCTTCCTCTTCAGGCACTTAGCTAACCACCATAAGATGTTATAATCCTTTGTGATATTTTTATTCTTCCTTTTCTCCTTTATACTTTCACGTTCCATCTTCTCAAACGTTGCATTGGTCTTTGCAAAAAATTTTGATAAGGCTTTATATCTTTCCTTTATCACCCTTTCTAAAACCTCTTGATGTGTTATTACCTCTTTCAACTCCTTAATCTTCTGTGTTTTCTTTGATTTATTATTTCTTGAGGTTTCATCTTCATCTTTGGGAGTAAAAACTTCAAAATCTTGTGCAGGTTCCATGGAGTACTCTGGAATTTGGTTGGCTGGAATTTCATCTTCCTTTTCTGGTTCTGTGACTGAATATGTGTATGGAAGATTTAGAGCATTTGCATTTTTTACTGTGGATTTCTCTGAGTTTGTTTCAAAATCTAGCTTCTTTTTAGCTTTCTTAGGGTTTATGCTTGAACTTTTGTCTTCTAGTGGCTTTGGGAGAGCTCTCCTTCTCCCTGAGCTACTCTAAGGGTTTGACTATTTCTTGTATGCTTTCTTCTGTTCATTTACAGGTTGAGTTTGGGTCTCAAAACCTTCCTAGAAGAGAAAGTGTTTCCAAGTTCTTTCTTTCTGTCTCAATTATTCCGAGATGATCATTTTAATCAGGCCATAATGACAAAGGGAATTTTTGATACTTAATGGTTCGGCTCTGATCTTATTACACCTTGGTTATGCTTCTATGAAGAAAGAAAAGAAAATTTAGAAGGACCTTCCCTATGAAGTGATGTAAGAGTCTGAAATGATATAACATTAACTTGTCATACCTGCCCTCTGAGGTTAAGTATAACTGAAAGCCTTTAAACGGATCCTGCCATTCATCTTCAAGGTAAGAAACAGGGATGCTTTTCTTCCAAGTTATACTTCATAATTCTGTCTTGAGGTATGATCTAAAATCCAAATTCTTGGTCATTGTCGTCTTAAACAAATTTTTCCCTGTTTTGGGTAAACCAGTTGTTGAAGCGATGGAAGCTTCATCAGCTATCAGCTCTAGCGAGCCCATTGTAACTTTCTTTCCATCATAAGACTTTTCAAAAACATCTGCAATTTCCTGGTGATAGCCTTCCTATAACCTTTACACATATGTCATACAACCTGCGTCTGAGAAATGCTTCTGCACCTCTGGATAAGATTGCAAGAAGGATAAATTGTCTAATTCTTTCCTTAGAAGTCATCCTCTTTTCTTCCTTGCCATCTGCAACTTAATCACCAGCTAATTTGTACACGGTTGAAATAGGAAACTTGTTAATAAGGAATAGGCTAGAGTTGGTGAAAACAACTCTGTGTTATCAATGAAATATGAAACCCCAGAATAGAAATTTTTTAACTCTGAGTTTGAAATAGGAAATGGTGATTTGATTTGATGTCATCAGCTAACAGGTACTTTATCCTCTGGTTGCAATGATGATTAAGAGTGCGTCAGGTCTTCAAACCCTTTTCTGTCTGCTCCACAAATTTTGTGAGCACAATTTATCATGATGTCCTACTAAAACATGATGAAAATATGTCATCACACATTTGCGTTCATTTACTCTCCATGATGGTTGTATGACGTGTGTACGACATATCCTTTTAGGTTTTTGGATTCGTTGGAGGAAAACCCATGTTAATTCTTTCATCGACACACTTGATGCTGAGAGTACACTTTAGCCGTTGAAACCTGGGGCTTTCACTAGCTAACTTCAACTTCAAAACAGATGTTAGCTGGTGAAAAGTTTTTTTTCTAAATTTTTTGAAAAGACCTTTTGATGATTGATTTATTTCTAGGATAACATCTTAGATCCTATTATTCTGATACTTCTAAAATTTAAAAAATTATATAGGACCCTAATTTTATGACCATGCTATCACCTACAAAAAGGAACAAATGATTGATACATTTTGAGAGATAACACAACCTACAAGGTTGAAACCTCAACAATTGGAGGAAAGAAAAGAAAAAAAATTATGCTTTAATTGTGACAACAAGTACAATAAGGGACATAAATGTGGTGAGAATAAATTATTCTACATAGATTTGGAAGAGGAAGAAGAACAAGAACAAGAACCAACTCAAGATGAAAATGTATAAATGATTTATTTTGAAGAGTTCACTCCCACAATATCATGTAATGCATTGGATGGAATTATCACTCCTCAAAACCTCAAGATCAAAGGATATATCAAAAAGAAAAAGGCAATAGTCCTAATTGATTTTGGTAGTACTCATAATTTCATTCACTATAAATTATCCAAAGCTCTCAATTTCTTTGTATATCCAGCGCCAGATTTTCAGGTAATGATTCCAGATGGATGAACTATCAATTGATCAGAAAAATGAAATAAGATAGATCTTACTATGGGGTAATATGTAATGAATAGTCCAATGATCACTATACCCATGGGTCTTGCTAATGTCGTACTATAAATCAAATGGTTACAATCATTAGGAAGAGTGGCTTTTAATTTTCAAGAACTTTTCATGAAATTGTCATTAGAAGGAAAATAAATTGAGTTAAGGGTTATCACAAGAAAACCTAGTAAGGTGATAAGCTCTAATGGCATGACAAAATTATTAAAAAAGGGGCATCATGGTGTAATTTCACAACTATGCTCATTAGATGTTCACACATCTAAGACATCGATTCCCCTAGATCTCCAAGGGATCATTGAAAAGCATTCCAAAGTATTTGAAGATATTCCCAAAGGTCTTCCACCCTCTCGAAATCATGATCATGCTATTCACATAATTCCTATGAGTGTTCTTCCTAACATCACAACTCACAGATACCCTTATGCCCATAAGAGTGAAATTCAGCATGTAGTTGAAGAAATGTTAGCGGCTAGCATTATTAGACCTAGCCAAATTTCTTACTCTGCACCGATGATAATGGTACTCAAGAAATATGGCCCATGGGGTATGTGTCTATATTATAGAGAGATCAACAAGATCACTATTAAAGATAAGTTTCTCATTCCTTTTATTGATGAATTTTTATATGAACTACGTGGATTTCACAAAGTTGGATCTCTATTCAGGGTATCATGAGATTAGAATGAAGGAAGAAGATATCCCAAAAAAAACATTATGAACTCATGAAGGCCATTATGAATTTTTGGTCATGCCTTTTGGACTTACAAATGCACCTTCCACGTTCCAAGGGTTGATGAATTCCATTTTCAATCCCTTCCTTTGAAAAATTGTGTTAGTATTTTTTTATTATATACTAATCTATAGAAAGTCTTGGGAGGATCATGTGCAACATACTG
>JASDQU010818262.1:0-14781 GCA_032191745.1 Picea mariana | reverse complement strand
TCCATGACAACCAACTCTTACGTTCCCGGAATCTAAATTGGCAACCTTCAAATGTGCTAGGATCAATAGTCCTCATCCCTCCTTTCAGTCAACAATTGCGATCTACTCTGGAATTTGGCCTTCGGGAGTCTCTCAATATCTTCTTCTGATATCTCCTGGAGTACTACTCCTCTAAAATGTGTGGGTCACCTCCACGCATCCCCTCCATATCCAATGGTCTAGATTCAAACCAATATTTGTGACTTCGTGAAGATATTTTTTTACTCTTAGTGAACCTTCTAGAGCTCCAGCTCCAGGATATCCCAATATTCTTCCACCTATCTCCTCCCGACGATGGATGATTTGACGACCTTCGGTACTTTGATGAGTCCTCGACCTCCTTGCACACTTAGCGCAATTTCTTCTCGAGACTTAGAATTTTCTCGATCTTATTTTGCACTCCTTCTAGAATTCTATGCACTCTTCTGTGACTCTTCCCAGCTTGAAAACCTCCAAGGTTCGCAACTCCTCTGCACCCTTCAGTTGACTTTCTCCTGCCCTCTTGGAATTTTATCACTCTTCGTTCTAATCTTGTAAGGTGAACTTAAAGTCTGCTTGGTGTACTCCTTGCGCTCGGATAATATTTTTGAAGGCTTCTCCCTGAGCCCTTCCATGAGTCTTAAGGAATCTACTTTCCTTTTTTGATGCACTCTTGCAAAGCCTTCCATCCTTCGAGTGTTCAAAAACCCTGGGGTTCTCTTAAGGATTTCGACACTTCAGAATGTGTTTCCCTTATATGCTCTCGTACTTTCTCTATGCCCTCTTGGAAGAGTATTTCAGAATGTTCATTAACTATGTGTTGTGCTTCCTCCCACATAGTATTTCTTTCCAAGGTGCCCAACCACCTTGAAATTTCATCCCAAGTCTGTAAATTATCTTGGTGTGCCCTCCTGGCAGCTTCTCTTCTGACTCGAACGAGTTTAGATACACACTCCTTGTGTCATATCACAAAGTTCCTCCCTCTATCGCACACTCCTTGCACTTAGCCTTGAGAACCAGACTTAATCCAACACACTCACAAATACAAGATTATACTTCTATCCCTATAGATAATTTCTAGCATACATCTACAACTAAAATGCATACGAATGACATTCATAACACAACATCCATTACACAGAAATTAACAAATAGGAAAGACTGTTCTTTTCTATTAATGGTTGAATGTCCATTACATTATATGAGCCCAAACTACTATCGAGTCTCGAATCTCCCCCCTTACATGCATACCTACTTCTCTTTTTCTATTGCAAAAAATACAAGAGCTTATACAAGAGGGGCTCGACGAGCTTCCCTCCATCTAATATAGTGGTGTATAATCACAATTCAAAATGCCTGTCTAATGGGAATATTACAATCATGGTAATCTGATCCAAATCGGATGCAGATCCCCCCTATCGTCAACCACTTAATGGAGACCTTATATCCATCTTATGCAAGGCACAACTTGGCTCTTCCAACTTGTTAGTATTAATTGCCTCGATCACGCTTGATATTTTAGAAGGAAAAATTAGAGGCCGAGACATCTCCCTTCTATGAATGTGCACCACTCGTGCTAATCATCTAGCATGTGCTGAGGTGGAGACTTTCTCCTACATCATACTCCACATATACAAAAATTCATGAGATATTGCTCATGTTTGTTGAAATCCACCTAGATCCCAAAATTTCTTTTGGAGATGTCCTTCTGGTCCTTTTCTATTCTGCTACTTATTTTTCATCTTCCCTGTTGATCGTGCAGTTTTTTTTCTTTCCATCTTCTCCTTGTTGACCTCTTCTTCTGTTGACCTTGACATAAACCTTTGTATCTACTCTACATCTTCTTCCAGCTGCGCCATCAGCTGGTTCGGATTTTACAGCCTGCTGGTCTGCAACTCTCCATGCGGTTCCATGGGTCAGTTGTCCTGATCTCCCATGATGATTCCATCCCTTATGACACTGATTGGCCACTCAGATGTAGACTCCAATTCTACAGTCTCACCACTGAACTTTTTTCCAGGTATTTCTTTTAATAGATTAACCCCTATCAATTCTTCGACTAGTTCCATTTCAGCTCTCTCCAGCTGCAACTCATGCTGGTAAGTTTCTTATGGCATGGATATATCATGGCAACCACCTTCTAGTTTCAGAATGTCTAACCAATCCTCCAATGCCTTTAACTCCATATCCCACTGAGTAAGTAACTCAACTGGGTGCTCCTCTTCTGTTGGGACAAACTTCAGTATATGTTCCTCCTCCTCCATGATAGTCTCATCTCACTGTCCTTTTGTTGACTTTGCAACACTTGTGCTAACCTCTCCTCGGCTGCTTGGAAGGAATATCTCGACTCCTCCAATGACCATAACGCTCCTATGATATTTCTCCTCTATGATGAAAGTTTCCAACTTGTCATCATCTTTATTCACGAGGCTTGTAGCTTCACATGGATCTTCATATGGATGAGGCCTTTCTTCCTCCTCTCCATCTGTCAAAACCCCCTGCTTATGTGAACTCTCATCTGAGATCATCTCTTCTCCATTTCCCACTTGGAAATTCAGGATGTCTCCTCTTCCCTCCTGGAATTTTACGAGATCACCTGATTTCTCCTTGTTTCCCACCTGGAAAACTATGAGAATCCTCCCATATTTCTTTCCCTTGCCATTGAGTTTTTCAGCATATCCCAACCACCTCCTCAACATATTCCATTGCCTTAGGTCCAACAACATTTTAACAAGCCACTTAGATGTCCTTTTCAAAGGCCACTCATACCTCTAGCACACATTTGCCTCCTGTTGCATCTTAAATGCTAGCCTCCTTATTTCTACTCGGATATCACTGAGCTCCTTGTCCATCTTCGCTTTTCTTTTCTGCAGGCAGACTTCTCTTGGACCATGCTCCTGACCTCCAATGCCCATTTTTCTTCACTTTCATCCCACCTGGATGTTTATCATTTGTTACACGCCTTGCAATAGTTTTTGCAGAGTATCACACTCTATCTCTTTCTCCTTTTCCTGTTGTCTACAAGAAAACTTTCTCTCTGATACCACTTGGTATCAGAGTACCTCCTTTACCTTTTTCTTTCAACCTGAGAGAAAAATCAGGCTCTGATACCACTTGGTATCAGAGTATCTTATTTACCTCTTTCTTTCCATGTGAGAGAAAAATCAGGCTCTAATACCATTTGGCACAGACCCCACCCCCTTCTCTTTCGGGGTTGTGCGACCTCCCGGTCTAGGATCATTCAAAACACCTGGGTCGTATTGACTCTTTAGCTCCCTACTAGAACCCAACAAACTCTATCACAGGTCCTTCCTTCCTCCAAAGTGTGGGTCCTCTTATTCCTTCGAAGAAATTTGGCAGTGACACTTACTCTCCATGCCAGACCTTTTCTATCACGTGACCTTTGGCTGTGTTCCGGGGCCCAATTACAAAAAGCGCTTTGGGCTTCCGGCTTCAGCTCTTCCCATAATAGCCAACTCTTACATTCCTAGACTCCAAATCAGCGAACTTCATATGTGCAAGGATCAACGGTCCTTGTCCCTCCTTTTGGTCGATGGTTGCAATATACTCCGGACTCTGACCTTTGGGAGTCTCTCGTTATCTTCCTTCGATATCTTCCTCCGATAGCTTCCACGTGTCCCCTCCAGATCCAACAGTATGGATTCAAAATTCTCTTCACAACATTGTGAAGATATTTGTTTTCTCTTAGAGAACCTTCTAGAGCTCTAGCTCCTAGATCTCTCGATCTTCTTCCACCTATCTACTCCCAACGATGGATGATTTCACAGACTTTGAGACTTTGGTGAGTCCTCGACCTCCTTACACACTTAGCGCAATTTCTTCTCTAGACTTAGACTTTTCTCAAGATTCTTATGCATTCCTTGCAGAATCCTATGCACTCTTCTACAAATTTTCTTGGCTTGAAAACCTCCAAGTTTCTCATTTCCCCTACACCCTTCAGTGGACTTTCTCCTTCCCCCCTGACAATTTATCAGCCTTCCTTTTGATCTTGTAAGGTGAAATTACAATATCATTGGCGCACTCCTTGCACTCGGATAATATTTTTAAATACTTCTCCCTGAGCCCTTCCACAAGCCTTAAGGCATCTTCTTTCCTTTTTCAATGCACTCTTGCAAAGCCTTCCTTCCTCCGAGTGTTCAAAAACCCTGGGGTTCTCTTAAGGATTTGAACACTTCAGAATGTGTTTCCCTTGTACGCTCTTGTAATTTCTCTATGCCATAATGGCAGAGTATTTCAGAGTGTTCTTTAACGTTGTGTTGTGATTCCTCCCACACAGTCTTTCTTTCCAGGGTACCCAACCACCTTGAAATTTCCTCCCAATTCTATGAATTATCCTAGTGTGCCCTCCTGGCAGCTTCTCTTCTGACTTGAACAAGTTCATATATGCACTCCTTGCTTCGGCTCACATGTTTTCCTCCCTCTATCATGCCTTCCTTGCACTTATCCTTGAAAACCATACTTAATCCAACACACTCGTAGATAGAAGATTATATTCCTATCCCTACAGATAATTTCTAGCATACATCTAGAGCTCAAATGAATACAAATGACATTCATAACACAACATCAATTACACAGAAATTAACAAACAGGAAAGACTGTTCTTTTATATCAATGGTGGAATGTCCATTACAGTATGTGAGTCCATACTACTATCGATTCTTGGATCTCTCCCCTTATATGCATACATACTTCTCTCTTCCTATTGGAAACAATACAAGAGGGGCTCGACGAGCTTCCCTCCAACTAATCTAGTGGTGTCCAATCACCATTCAAAAAACATGTCTAATGGGCAGATTACAATGACTGTAACCTGATCCAAATCAGATGCAGATCCCCCCTACCTTCAACCACTTAATGGCGACCTTACCTCCAGCTTGTGCGAAGGCACAACTTGGCTCTTCCAACCTATCATCATTCATTACCTCGATCACGCTTGATATTTTCAAAGGAAAAGTGAGATGGTGATGCCTCTCCCTTCTTTGAATGTGCACCACTCGTGCTAATAAGCTAGTGTGTGCTGAGGTGGATCGATGCTCCTGCATCATTCCCTCACTCAATGAAGATATATATGAAAAATACATGTTTTCTTGTATGTCCTATAACACTATAAATGACAAAATGTGACTTTCAGATCTAGTTTATGCATGATAATACTGCCCTAGAATGTTCAAACTTGTGGCATAAGCTTGATATATTTTCTCTTGAATTGCCTAGTGGATTAGGGTCGTTAAGAAGTGAAATATCATCTATTGTTGCTATTGTTTTATTATATTTCATATCATCCCTAAGGATGTAAATTCTCAGGGAATATATCTGGGAAACTCTAGGAAAGAGGTAAAAATTCTGAAGTTCAAGACACCATGTTTCTAATTTAGAGTTTCAGCAACAATTTAAATTTAAATTTTTACACAAAAAATTGTTTTCTAGAGTCAATTAAACAAACAAAAAATTTATACTAGAACCCATCAAGATAATGATGGTGTTGGATTGATGCCAATGTGGCATCATTAGGTATAGTGTCTGGTGGGATAACAATGTGTCTACACAACTAAGTTTTGGAGGTGAATTTTGATTTATTGGGATTAGTTAAATTATTCCATTGGTTCTTGGCATTTATTTGATCAGAAAAACTAGTGCATTTCTTGTATATAATGTTGAACCCTAGTAAGAAGTCCAATGGTCACAATTTCAATGTCTAGAAGAAACATATGATTACCATATTCCAATGAAATGGATTGTTAGGATTGGTCACAGGAAAGAGTAGGAGAAACTTTGATGATGAGAATGGGCAAGAAGTCTTTCACTCTAATAATAGAGAGGTTATGATGTTAATAAAGTTGTCCATAAAAAATGATAAGTTGCTACAAGTCCAAGATTCGGTAGTGATTACCTTGAAGAGTTTATCTCATTTTGAAAAAAAAATTGAAACTTTAAATGTCACCGAGGAGATTACTAACATTACATTTAAGTTGTGTAGACAATTATTGAAAAAGGACAGATTCAATAAATAGTTTATAAGAAATAACAAAGCATCCAAAAGTTCCTTTACAGTAAAAAGTAAGGACAAAGGAAAGAAAAAACTAAAGGGAAACAAAATCATCGATGGAAACTAAGGGTTCAAGGAAATATAATAAGAAATTGAAGTGTTTTTACAATGGGATAAAATCATATACTACACACCATTGACTTGGTACCACACTAATCACTCCCTTATTAGGGCCTTTGATCTCAAAGCTAAAGATACTTGGTCACTTGCCGATAAAATGTTGGGACCTATGGATGCCATTATCACCATATTGATCTTTGTGGTTTCTTTCTAGTGTAGATAGTTAGTGACACTGTGTACTTGGTACTCAAATTAAGAAACAAAATTTCACAATGCACCTATAAATCCTAAAATACGGATGAAGACATCTCCATGTACTTGGTACTCAAATTTCGAAGTTCAAGACACTAAGCTTCTAATTTAGAATTTCAACAGAATTTTCAATTTAACTTTTTACACAAAAATATGAATGAAGACATCTCCATGTAAAAGCTTTGATTGATTAAAGAGAATAATAATGATGTTAATAGTATGATATATCACTAGAATTTGAAGTTGCAGAAATTCAATATTGGAAGTGAAGGATGGTGTAAAATGGCTTCTAAGGAGATTACAAGGATGAGAAGACCATGTATAATATTTAGGCCCTATTGAAAGAACACAATGAATTGATTATGTATATTTTTATTGAGATGAAATGGGTTCAAGAATAATTTGGGGAGATGAGGATAGAGTTGTGATCAGATCCTAATCTTGTTAACCATCAACCCTATCATATTAATCCTGGGGTTAAGGAGAAGGTAGAGAAATAATTTTACATAATATTGTAAATCTGATTAATATTATGAGTAGATGAATCCAATTAGATAATTCCTATTGTTATTCATAGAAATAAGGACTTTCATGACATTAAGGTTTGTGTGGACTTTAGAAGCTTAAACTCTACTTTTGTATGATACTTTTCCCACTCCTTTTAGTGATGAGGTGATTGGTCAAGATGTAGGAAAAGAGGATTATTCCTTCGCATATTTATTTTCAATATATATCAAGTATGAATTGAAAAACAAGACAATAATAATACCACCTTTACTAGAAAATAAGGATCCTTTACTTATAATTTCATGCCTTTTGGGCTCAAGAATGCACCAGGTATATTTTCTCAAGTTGTGATTACAACCCTTAGACATTTCATTCACAAGTTTTTGGAGGTATATATGGATGATTTAATTGTATCTAAATTTTTGAAGGAACATATTGGGTTGTTGAAGTTAATGTTTGATAAATGTAGGTAGCTCTAGATCTCCCTAAATTTGAAGAAGTGCATATTCTATGTACCATTTGGAATTTTGTTGGCACACATTTTTTGCAAGGAAGGAGTATTGTTCGACCCTTCCATGATTGTTTTCATTATGAATATATTTAAACCAACTATTGTTAAATGGATGTAGTCTACTTTGGTACATAATAGCTACTACAGAAGGTTCATATACAACTATGTGAATTCCTATAGTATTATTGGAATATAGGACCACTACCGAGAAATTACATAAGAAAACACCTTTTTAGTTGGTGTATGGTCATGAGGTTGTTGTTCCTATAGAATTTGTGGTTCCTATCTCTATATTTCCCATGCTACCCATATGATATATGAAGAGATAGTTGCAAAACAACTAGCTAAGTTAATGAAATTAGAATAATATTAGTTTATGGTTGATTCTCATCAATATGAAAAGAAGGAAAGGTATAAAGCATAGAAAGATGACTATATCAAGACCAAGTCATTTTCCAAAGGAGATCTAGTCCTCTTATAAGAAAACAAATATTTAAATAATCCTGGAAACCTACAAATGCACTACTTGGGAGCATTTATAGTTGCATAAATGAGAGACTTAGGTGTAGTCCATTGGGCCCAGCTAGATGGTGTTCTTAAACCTATATGGGATAATGGAATTCACTTGAAGCCTTATATTTCTCCTTCATGATAAAGTTTGATTTAGATCCTATAATAGGGATTTGTATGGGTTAGGAAAATTTTTGTTTTTAGTTTCTCTTTTCTTTGCAAGTTTTATTCAAGTTAGTGTGTTTGTTGCTAGTAAGTCTTTGGGTCCTTGAGTGATTGCTTATTTTATTTAGTACTAGTAATTCCTTATGGTCCAAAATCCCAAGAATTTTGTTTATGCAATCAAGTCAAGTTATCTATGTCAAGTCATGTTGAAGGTTGAGTCTAAGAATATTTCACAAGTTGAGAACAACTACATCACCATATAGCATGAAGAAATTTCCATGGTTTATTCTCTATATAAGTTAAGACACTACCTTCTAGGAGGATGCTTTAACTTTTATTCAAATCAATTTGCATTGAAATATTTGGTAAATAAAATTGTTCTAGAGGGTCATATTTGTAGGTGGTTTCTCTTCTTTCAATAATTATCCTTTGAATTTGTGGTTAAACCTAGTAAACATATTGTAAGGATTAATCACATGTTTAGGCTTGAGTCAAGAGAACCAGGTAGTGCATTGGATGATAATGTTCCAGATACAAACCATTAAAAGTATATGATATCTTGAACTATATAGAGGAGACTAATTTTCTTCTAACTACTAGTGTTTCTCCTGAATATTATTCCACAACTTAGAAGCATCAGTTAGTGATTAGAGCTGCAAATTATCAGTTAATCGCAGAACAATTACAAAAATTGGGGATTGATGGTATTCTTTAGCTATATGTGATAGATCATTAAAGGAATCATATTCTATGGGAATGTCATCAAGGATTTTTAAGAGGGAATGTTGGAGGAAAAGTATGAGATCACAAGATTGTCCAAGGTAGTCTTTGGTGGCCAACCATATTTAAGGGCTCTAAGGAGTATGCTAGAACTTATGAGGTCTATCAAAAAGTAGGTAAACCTTATAGGAGATATGAACTACCCTTGAATACAGTGAGGGATCTACAACCTTTTGAGAAATGAGATATTGACTTTGTGGTATATATTAAACCTCCTACTATCCAATTCTAAAGCTTGATATATCATTACTACAACTGGTTATCTCACTAAATGGGAAAAAGTTGCACCTACATAGGATTTTATGATTGATAATGTAGCCAAATATATTTTTGAGAATTTGATTAGATGGTTTGGTTGTCCAAGGAATTTGACCAGTGACCAAGGTAGGAACTTATTGAAAACCACTATAGCTACTTTTAGTAGGGAATTTCTTATCTAGCATCATAAAAGTATCCCCTATCATCCTTAGGATAATGAGACTAGAGAATATTTAATAAAATTTTAGGGAAGGTTTTGACTAAATTTTGTTATGTAATAGAGATGGTTGGGATGAGAGAATTTCTATAGTATTATGGGAATATAGGACAACTACCAAGAAATTACATAAGAAACCACCTTTTTACTTGGTGTATGGTCATGAGGTTGTTGTTCCTATATAATTTGTGGTTCCTATCTCTATATTTCCCGTGATACCCATATGATATATGAAGAGCTAGTTGCAAAACAACTAGATGAGTTAATGCAATTAGAATAATATTAGTTTATGGTTAATTTTCATCAATATGAAAAGAAGGAAAGGTAAAAAGCACAACATGATCACTATATCAATACCAAGTCATTTTCCAAAGGATATTTAGTGCTCTTATATGACAACAAATATTTAAAGAATCTTTGAAATCTACAAAGGCACTACTTGGGACCATTTGTAGTTGCATAAATTAGAGACTTAGGTGTAGTCCACTAGGCCCAACTAGATGGTGTTCTTAAACCTAGATGGGTGAATGGAATTCACTTGAAGCCTTATCTTTCTACTTCATGATGAAGTTTGATTTAGATCCTATAATATGGATTTGTATGGGATATGACATTTTTTTTAAGTTTCTCTTTTCTTTGCAAGTTTGATTCAAGTTAGTGTGTTTGCTCCTAGTAAGTCTTTGGGTCCTTCAGTGTTTGTTTATTTTATTTAGTACTAGTAATTTCTTATGGTCAAGAGGCCCAAGACTTTTGTTTATTCATTCAATTCAATTTATCTATGTCAAGTAATTTTCAAGGTTGAGACTTGGTTGAAATCATAGTGTCATTGCAATCATATCAGTTGCAAAACCATTGGGGTTCCTACAAATCATTATTTTATCATTTGACTTAGTATGTTGGTGTTTTGATAGTCATCAAGGGTACAGTGTATGTTATCTTGTGTTGAGAGTGATAATCCCTAGAAAAATCACCATGGTATATATGAAACACCTTATTAATCCCTAGATATTTTTAATCACAATAGAAAAGAGCGATGAAGTCCAACTAAAAGAGGTGCAATCACAATAGACAGGTTGAACTCTTTACATGTAAAACTTAATGGAAGCTAGTAGGAAATCATGAAACAATAATGCTCTATGTAATTTATAGAAGATTAGAAAAAATGTTAGTCATTAAGCATTGCTGGCCTTGGGTATGGAATCAAGCGAAGATCAAGGAAGAAGAGGTAAAATGCGAACATCACGGGAGACACAGTGACTGCTACTAGGTCGAAATAAGCAAAAGAGAAGAAAAGGAGTGAAGCCCAAGAAATCTAGTTGTTGGATGAGGATATCAGGGATGACAGATAAGAAAGGTATATGGATCAAGGACAACTCAGATAGAGGGAAAATCCACCATTAGAACCATGCAGGAAGAAAGGAGAGACAGGATAGCGAAGCCCAAGGAAAGAGGGTCAAGTTGACCTAGGGTTTTAGACACCTAGGGTTTATCTATGGTTTTGACACCTTGTCTCGATCTAAGGCTATCGGTGAGGGACTATATTGTATAAATAGAGGCTGAGAGGACCTAGGTTGGGTCAGTATTGTTGTTGAGCATTGTTATTGATTGTTGTTCATTGAGAGAATATTGTATTGTGAGTGAGAGAAGTGATGAGAGTAAGATCTTTTTGGCATTGTAAGATCTTCAACTAGGTGCGAAGATCAAGTCCTGCAGCTAGGTGTGCAGGAGGGGAAGAGAAAGAGAGAAGAAGAAGAAGATCTGCTAGAAGAGAGCGCAGACAAGAACTGTAAGCTTTACCTTAATATATCATAAGCACATTTCTGTGGATGTATCCCTAGGGAGAGGGTGAACCACATATATATGGTGTTATGTGTGTATGATTGATGCTTTATCTTTGTCTTTGATATACTGTTATTTCATTATTTTATTAGATCAGATCAATAGAATGTAGAGTATATTTTAGTGATAAGTGAGCTAGGTATACTGCATTGTATTGTGTTAATATCCACTTGATATTCCCCCGGTTATAGACATCTCTATCCTGCAACCCCCCATAGCTAGTTCGGGTGATATTGCATCTGCTTCGCAGGTCTTTCCGAAAGGGCCAGTAGTTAGGGTGTGTTGGTGCACTCATGGAGTGAACCTTTGGTCTACCCCTGTGGCAACAAATGGTTCCATTGATGGGACCAGAATTTTTGTGAGGGACTGTAAATGTGGTTCCCATCAAAGACAGAGATTCAAAAGTGGATAGAATATCAAGAGAAGGACTTCGTTGAAGCCTAAAATGTGAACCCTAAGCTGAGTACTGAAGATTGGATACAAAGATACATTTTCACTCACATCCATGAGATCTTCTTTGGAGGAATACATTAGGAGTTGTTTGAGTGGTTGGCTAGGTTAGTTGATACCTAGTATGAGATCAGATCTAGACCCCCTATGGTTTGGACACTAGCAATGATCCAGAAGGTTAAAAGAGTCAACAACGTTGTATACAAAGCAGTAGATCATTGGTTTGATAGTGCCATTGGAGGGTATATCACTGAATTTGTTGTTGACAGAGTATAATCATATAGCCAAGCCGAGTGATACTTTTTCAAAGGACCTAGAGGGAAATTTTTGCATTTTTTGAAGTTAAAAATCAAGATGCTATTGCATGAAAACCACATCTTGAAGATACAGTAGATTGGTTGGATCTAAAAAGAATGATGTTCAGGAATTTAGACAGCGACAATGACACAGAAGCTAGACATACGCGTAGTGGGAGAGTGTTTAGAGGGGTTCACCTTGAGAACCTATTCAAGAAAAACTACAGAGAAGAAGGTTTCTGAAGTGGGGAAGAGGTAGATCTAACATATGCAGAACGTCCAGAACCATCTAAGCCAGAGGAAGGAGCAACTGAAGAACTTTGCCAGGACAAGCCAGAAAAATCAGGAACTATGCAGACTATTGAAGTAAGTATCATTAACCCTCCTGTTGTTTCAACGAAACTAGGCAATTATAGTCATCAGAGTCCTCAGAGTGTTACTACTAGCAGTTCAACATCTACTCAAATAGAAAACCCAGGTAGCTCTATGGCAGATGAGATGAGGTTCCCTATCTTTAGAGGGGAAGGATCTAAAGACCTAGATCAACACTGGTTCCTGTGTGAATCTGTGTGGAATATTAAGAATATCATTGATGAGGTCATCAAAAGAACCTAGTTCAACACTACTCTTAGAGATCGTGCACTAAGCTGGTACATGAAGCTTGTCCAAGGAATTGCACAACCCCAACCATTGAATGAGATCAAGAACGCGTTGATTGCAGAATTCAAGAAACCCAAATCAGAGTCACAATGTATTACAGAGTTGAAGGAGATCAAACAGAAGGTTGTCGAACCTGTATGGGAATTCGATCAGAGGTTCAAGACCTTAACATGCCGATTAACTTTTAAGATCCCAGATGAACAAAACAAATAATGGTTCATTGTTGCGCTATTACCACACATCAGAGTTCCTCTGATGCAATAGAAAATTTCTTTGCAGTATGAGGCGTTGGAGATCGCCATGAAGCTTGAATCACCCCTATGGGAGAATCTAGCTTAGGTATGAGCCAGATCTTGAACCAGCTGACCAGTTTTTCTTCACAGGTCGAAGACATAAAAAAGGATAAGGGAAAGGACAAAAGAGAAGACATCTGGTGTGTCAGATGTAGATTAGAGGGCCATGATAAGGAACATTGCCCTATATTTCATGAATATTTGGCCTTAGGAGCTCCGAGCCCCTTGAAGCAAGTCACATTGCCCTGGTGCAAAGTATGCAAAAACATGCATCGCCCTGGTGAGTTCTATTACATGCAGAAGTATGTTCAGACACCTGCAAACCTATATTGAACCTTTTGTAAGTCAGTAGGGTATGATGATAGAGACTGTAGGGCATATGATCTCATGCATGAAAGGTCAAGATATGTATACAATATCCAACGTGAAGTACAGCAAGAAGGAAACACTACACAGTACAACTCCCCCGGAAGAGGAAACTTCAATCCTCGTGGTGGATACAGAGGATGAGGAAGAGGAGGAGGAATGGGCTGAGGATGAGGACAGATAATTTGTTATAACTGTGCGCATCCAGAACATATAGCAAGGTATTATCAGAACCTTTGTACTACTTGCAGTTATTGCAATACTTTTGAGCATGTTATAGAAGATTGCCCTATGTTGTTGGCTAAGTGTCAAGAAAGATGAGGACCTCAGTAGAACCCACAAGTGTAGTTGATATATGATGGAACTCGCGAAGAATACCCGAGAGTCATTGTTATTACTCGAGGAGGCACTGTTACAGGAGAAGATAGAGTGACCCAGGCAAAGACTACAGAAGACTCAGGAGTTAGAAAAGCTGCGGAGAAGACTCAAAATTTTGATTCCAAGAAAGAAAGACGAACATTTGAAGATGCAAGAAAAGAATTCATAAGAGATCAAGTCTCATCATCAAGAACATGGCCAGAAGTAAGAGAATATGGAATGCCACCGGTATTCGATCAGTCTTCTCTGCCAAGAGAAGGAAAAGAGGTAAGCAAGCTCATGGAATTTCTATATACTTGTATTGAGCTAATCCAGGATGAAAACACTGAAAGGGAACTTCAGAATTTAATCAAACAATGTGAGCTAGGAAAGATAGATCCCCTGTTGAATAGGGAAGTACACCAAATTCGAAAAAGGAAAAGGAAAAACAAAGAATTACACTTGAATGCTCAGATAGAAGAGTATGACATAGACTATGTGGTCCTCGACTTAGGGTCGGAGGTTCATGTCATGATAAAGCAAACTTGGGCACTGATGGGAAACCCGAAGTTATTCTATTCCCCTATAAGGCTTAGGATGGCTAATCAGCAAGTTGTCAACCCATTTGGATGACTGGAGCATGTCCCTGTGGACATCGACGAAGTGAGGACCTTTTCAGATTTCGAGGTCATTGAAATTGTTGATGACAGATGCCCTTACCTGACGCTGTTAGGAATTGATTGGGCCTTCAACAACTCTACCGATGTTGATTTGAAGAAGAGACATATGACATTTGAGAGAGATAGCCTAAGGGTCATTGCACCTTTAGATCCATATGAAGTTCAGAGATACACAGAACCCATCAGAGAAGAAGACCATGCATATGAATTGGAGAATATCTACAAACTAACAGCTAGACAACATGATTACATTAATCCTACAGCTGATGGGAATCTCAGCTGGCAAAGTGACAGTGTATGCTCATCAGACTCAGAAGAAGCACTAGAAAATTGGCAAAAGCAGATGTATGAAGTTGTTAAGAACCAAATATCAATATAGCATAGAAAAACCTCAGAAAAAGTACTCAACGCATTGAAAAAGAGATAATTTCAAATAATAAGCCTCTTCGAAGGGGCAACCTCCTTTTACCCCACTTAAATGTTCTAGTACAA
>JASDQU010818261.1:9440-30253 GCA_032191745.1 Picea mariana | reverse complement strand
AAAACATTCCTTAAAATTTTATTAATTGAAAAAAAAAAAAAAAAAACACATCTAGAACATAGTCAAAGGACACCAGCATTCCCACGGCACGGTTAATCATGGATTTTGGGAATGGAATCATAAACATAAGTACTAAAATCTTTTAGACATGGGTAAACTCTCCTATACTATAATAGGAAATATTAATTACTTTACTAAATATATATTTTAATACAAATTAATTCTTTAATTTGTAATAATAAAAGTGATTCTATATTTCTATGAATATGAAAGTTCATCTTTACTTTTTCCATATTGAAAAACTTTTACAATGAGATATAAAAACTCTTACATGACATAAAGCAAGGCAACTTTGGAATATAAAAACTCTTGTCATGAAGTTTACATCAACAAAGGTGGTTCCTTTCTTACTATGGTTTATCTTAGTAATGTATTTTAGATTATTTTTGGCATGTCCTTATTATGTATGTGATGTTATAAAATGTTTTAATTTAGATTATTTTTGGCATGTTCTTATTATTATTATTTATAGCATTTTGTGATGTTATAAAATGTTTTAATTTAGATTAATTTTAGCATGTTTTTATTAATGGTATATAGCTTTGAGTTAGGTTTAATTTTCTATTAGTTCATGGTTGATCATAAAATATACATTTCTTTATCCAAAATTTTAAAAAATAATTATTTATTTTAAATTTTAAATCTCATTTATGTGATTTCTTATTCGCCAAAAACTTTGAAGTCTTATTGTTGCCTTCACTTTCCCCAATGTAATTGTAATAAATATTTCTTGTTTTTTTATATATATTGTCAAAAGTTGGGGGGCCATCTTGTTAAATAAATAACCCTTTCTTTTTTGGCATGGATATGCATTTTTTTTTGTTGTTCTCATTTAATGGGTACCTTTTTCCTAGACACATTTAAATAAAATAAAAATAATATTTTGTAGGTAGGATTCAAATGGATGACAATTGTACTTTTTCTTTCATAATTATTTGAGTGTTAAAGTTAAAATAAAATAAAATAATATTTTGTACAATTCAAAGTTGATGGCATTTGTATTTTTTTTTTCACAATTTTTTTAAGGATTAAACTTAAATATAAGTTTTATTTTTATATTACAAATTTTGAGTGTTAACCTTAAATATAAGTTTGAGCGTTTTACAATGTATAATCTAAATGTTTTATGAAATTGGGTTTTTTTAAGATCATTCAAAATAATGTGAAGGGATATTGGTTATTATACCTGCTGCTTGCGGTGGTATATAGTATTGGATATGCTATTGATCAAATAGTTTTGAGCATTTTTAAAGGTATAACATTACAATTTGATTTTTTTAATTATTTTAAAACATTTTTCTAAATTGTGATTAGTGGCTGCGTAAGGATCTTCAATGACTACGGAAGGATCTTCAACTTTCTTTAATGAGATGAGGCTCAACGTCCTTTAATGAGATGACATCTCGACACATACGGTGAATTCAATACAACTATTGTTTTATTTTATTATACCTGCATAGCGGCAAGTATAAGCTGCCATGCAACCTTGTAATTTATAACATTTTGATGTTAGAAAATGTTTGATATACCATTTTCTTATTTTAAGATTGTATTTTATGTTAATTTTAGTTTTTTAAATTGTTTTGTTTATATGTTAACATCGTAGATTGTATTTTAGGTTAATTTTAGTTTATTTAATTGTTTTGTTTATATGTTAACATTGTAGGTGGATGTTTGTTATAAATAATCTCACATACACAATAATTTTAAATTAAAATGATTTTGAAACATTATCCACATTAAAAACTTTATCAATATTAAAAATCATTTTTAAAATACAAATATCTAATGGATATGATAACATCTTTCTTTAATTATATTTTACTAAAATATTTAAATATTCAAAATCTTATCTTATAGTTTTCAAATTTTTTTAAATATTTATCTACAAATTTATAGATAATATATCCTAATTTTCTTTAAATATCTCAAAGCAAGTGTTTATTTAATATAGTATATTATGTGGTCAAATCCAGTTAGGATATTTGGTTTAGAGAGGCCTCATTTTGTATGGTGATCCAAGTTTGAAATTCCATGGTAGTCAGGAGAAGACATTGAAAATCCCACCATGTTAAGGGTTGGTGTAATCCAAACCTCTTGTGATCCATAAATGATTTTAACTACTTAGATGTCCCTGAATCATGATTTCTTAAACCAACCACAGACTTAGATACCCCTAAATCATGGTTTCTTAAACCACAAACTAATCCCGAAAATCATGAATACATTAACTGAGAAAAATAATTCAATATATAATTATTCTAAAAATTTTAATTTATAAAATAAAATATAAAAAAATGTCTCAACTTACAATATATTGGGGTTGGTTAGTTCCTAAAACATCATGGGATGAAAGAGTGTGTCACATTTGTGACACTAAGAAGGTTGAAGATGAAAATCACTTTCTCTTACCCATATTAACTCAACAAAAGTATGGAGATCTTTTTTTTCTATGGCAAAATTTGCTCAATTATATTATGATATAATTTTTTTACATCTCCACATCCATCCAAGAGAATCCAAATACATCACCAGAAAAAAGGATTCAGTTACAAGCTTATCAAAAAGAAAAATATGAAAGTGCACAGTCCTCTGCACAATCTAAACAAACTGATCTGTCCAAGCCAGACACTACCAAAACAACAAAAAAAACATTCTTCCAAATGATTCATCATAAGCTAGCATGCCGAGCATAGGAGGAGATCCACTCAAACTGATTAAAGGGAGTCTAATTTGTCGCTTGGGTCCTTCTACTTCATTGATCCAATGATGATAAAATATAATGCCTCCAGTCTCCTCCAATGCCAGCTTCGAAAGCTTATCTGCTTCAACATTAAAATTTATGAAAATGTGTTGATAGTTAATAGACAGGAAATACTTTGATAATGCTTTGATTCTGGTTTTCCATCCTTCCACTGCAGATACTTGGAGGTTTCCTTTGTTAAGTAACCAATCTATTACTACTTTCGAGTCTCCCAACACATGGATACGAGAAATAGACGGGTTATTCACAAGCATAAGTGTATCCTAAGCTCCTAAGAGTTCGGCTTTTGTATTGGTACCCCTGTCGTAGTTGAAGGTCCATTTAATTACTGTTGCTTCCAATGTTTTAATAACTCCACCAGCACCACACAAGCTGCCCTCCCTTTGCGTTGCCCCATCGAACCAGGCTAAGGCTGAATCTCTGTTGTGGGTAATTAATATATCTCGAGGAAGTTTGTCTTTCAATTGTGTACTGGTTATGTTTATTAGAGCCTTAGTTTTATAGATCACGGCCAAAATTGATGGACTGGAGTCTTAGAAGAGAACTTTGTTTCGTTCATGCCAAATATGCCAACAAATAAGAGTCAATATCTGAGTAGGGGAAGACTTGTCCTCATACCAGTTTTTTATACAATCAGATAGAGTGCTCCCAGTCCAATCGCACTTTATGTTTAAGTCTCTTATCATTATATTCCAAACTATAGTTGCAAAGGTACCGGATTTAAAGAAATGAAAGATAGATTCCAACTCCAATTGACACAGTGGACAGCGTCCAGGTCCTTCCCAGCCCCTTTTCTGCAACGAATCCCAGAAAAGTATGGTGATCTTGAAAAACTTCTCTTAATGTTTTTCTAGCAGAGAAAAGAATCCCAAGTAATCACTTCTCCTCTTAACAGGGATGATTTTAGGGGCTAAATTTCGCTCGTGGGCTAATTTTCCATGGTTTTTCCAAAAATGAGATTCGCTATTTTAAAAATGATTCGCCCAAATTCTATAGGATAAAATTAATTTACCTTAAAAATAACCAAAATTTTATAAAAACTATATAAAATACTCAGAAATTTGAATATTTTTACAAAAATATCGCCAAACATTTATAGTTGACATATGAAGGATTAGTAAGATTCGCCAAGGTTTCTACATTTTAAAATAAATTTCCATCCTTAAAACCATCCCTACCTCTTAAGATCTCATAAACCAATTCGATCTTAGTGGAAGTTAATCATCATCATAGTCATAATTATTTTAAATTTTTTAATTTATAAAATAAAATATTATAAAATGTCTCAACTTACATTATATTTATATTTTAACAATGTTTACAAATAATTTGAATATATAAATATTTATTTATTTTGTTGACAAATTCAACATTTACTAATAATTTAAATATATAAATATCTATTTATTTTGTTAACCAAGAAAAATAATTGAATATATAATTATTCTAAAAATTTTAATGTATAAAATAAAATATTATAAAATGTCTCAATTTACACTATATTTATATTTTCGCAATGTTTAAAAATAATTTGCATATATAAATATCAACATTTACTATGTAAAATATTCAATCTTAACATATTATTGTATATTTCTCTCTTGAATATGTTTATGTTGATAAAAAGTATCTTTATGTGAACAAAATGTTGAATATTCATATTGTGTAAGTTTTAGATTTTATCACTATATTTGTCTTTTGGCTTTACTTTTTGGGTAATATTAAAGTGATTAGTTTGTATTTTGGATATGTTTGATTTGTGGTGGGTATCTATATATGATGTGTGTTTCATATATATTTGGTTTGTGGTTATTTCTTATGTAATGTTATAGGATATTTTATTACAAATAGGTAGATATTTTTATATTAGAAGTTATTATTTATAAATATTTATCTTTTAAATTGTTTGACTATAGACATTATCTTGGGTATGTGTATTAAGAATAATTTTTTTTTTTTTCTACAAAAAATTTCACTTTATATTCATATTAAAATATAAAGTGTTTATTATAAAAATGCCATAATCTAAGAAGTCCCAATACATCTGAAAGGAAAATCACTAGACCTAAGAGTGCATCCAACCAACTAATGAATGCCACAAAACCCAAACTAGCTTGGATCTCCAATCCAAGACTGCCAGAAAACCCAAGAGCCTCCCCAAGACTCCTACATATCTTCAATACAGACTCCCAAAAAAGAAAGCATACTACACAGACTAGAAAATATCTAAGAACATATGTGGACCTTCATGATCCCCAACACATTGATAATATCCCATTTTCCCAGGGGCCTTTAGTAGCGCCTGCTTTAACAGGCTATCCGCAACAATATTTTCTTCTCGATACACATGTTGAAAAGTAATATCTTGGAAATGTTTTATAAGATCAATGATTATGTCCTTCCAACACTCTAAAGTAATCACTTGAAGACGACCCTTGCCTCACATCCAGTTGATGACAATCTTTGAGTCTCCAAAAATAGCTCTGAAATATCAAGTCGAATAGCTAAAGTGAGAAGTGATCAAGCTCTCAGCAGCTCCCCTCTGGTGTTTTTTCCCCGGACCACAATTAATATACCATTTAAAAATTCTATGTTCGTTGATCTGGATTACCCCTCCCGCTCCACTATTACAGCCTGATGTCGGGGCCACCCCATCAAACCATCCAGTCATGCCCCTTACCACATGCCTCTTTGGTATCCTCCTCATCTTCTTTGTTCTTAAGGAAGGTTTATAATCTCCCATGACAGAAATGGACAGGAAATCCACCTTATGAATAGATGGCAACCCATCCTCAAAGATGGCGCAGTTCCTTTCCAGCCAAATGTTCCAACATATGAAAGTCGAAAGAGTGGGATAGCTTAAATTTTGTAATCTCTAGTTTTTGAAACGCTCTAGTATGGTGTTGCCATACCACAATCCCAGAAATTTTAAAGAAAAATTTTCTCTTTCCCAAAAAGCACACGTAAAAGGACATCCAACGAACAAGTGGAAACTGTTTCCGAATCCTTCTTGCACAAAGAATAGTATCTCAGGCCCTCAAAACCCCTTCGTTGAAGATTATCCCACGATAGAACTTTGTTTTCTGCCACCAGCCAAGTAAAAAAAAATTATTTTAAAGGACAGTCCAAGGTCCATAGTGATTTTCTCCACCCACCAATCATAAAGACATGTTTCTTTTTTTCAATTGCCTCGTATGAATTTTTAACTAAAATTCTACCAGAGGAGTCTCCTCTTGTCCATTTCAATTCATTCGGCCTCAATAGAAGTTTTATTCCACTATTAATGATTGCACTACGAAAATCCTTCCATTCCACTGCTAGTGCCCCTTCTAACTCCAATTAAGCACTAGTGATCCAATTGGGCCCGATCATACCTAGGAAAGGAGCTCTGTTGGCCTCATATAAAAAATAGACTCCTCGTTGATTTAACGCCAATATCAAGTCTTCAGAGAGAAGAGTTGCTTCTCCCAACCCTAGAATCTGGTCTTTTCCAATTACAATCGAGCTCCCCAATCCCAGATACCATGCAAGCCAATGCAACAAGATGCATAAGGATTTTTGTAGATATTTCCAAGTCTGGGATCCTAATGCTCCATTCACCGGGACCTTTTTGTAGCCACCACACCACTGAAACAAAGGGAAGATATTTCTCTTTTAAAACACGGTGTCAAAGACTGTCCACCGTCAAAGCTCGCCAAAGGGTGTTCGTCGCCATGGCACGACTGAAACTAAACAAATTCCTCAGCCCCCATCCCCCATACTTCTTCGGGCAAGCAATAAGTTGTCAACTACACAAATGGAAGCCCTTTTTTTTCCTTTTCCCATCCCATAGAAAGTTGATGACTACTTGGCGAATTCTGTGGAGAACCAAAGAAGGAATATTTTCCAGAGCTAGCCAATAAACCGGATGGATTTCTAAGACAGCCTTGACCAAGACAAGACGACCCCCCAAAGTCAACCATCTATTGCACCAATGACTTATTCTATTCTCATATTTTGATAAGAGCCAGTTCCAATCCTTGGCTTTGTACCTGTCAGTGTTTAAAATATAACCAAGGTATCTAAAACCATTAGTAAGATTATTAATGCTATAAAGAAAAAATGATTTTAAGGAATCCAATACTTGTTGTTGCACGCCAAACTGATAGAAGGATGTTTTATGTGCATTAATCAACAGTCCAGTTGCACTGTAGAATATTATCAAAAGCTTTTGTATCTCCAACCACTCTGTAACCAAAGCTTTGGTCATGATCAATATATAATCAACAAAAAGTAGGTGGAGGATCCGAATAAGTCTTGTAACCTTGATACCTGTCACCAAAACTTCCTCTTGAATTTTTTTTATAGCTAAGCTCAAGCCTTCCATAACTAATAAAAAGAGAAAAGGTGACAGCGGACGCCCCTGTTTGAGTCCTCTGCCACTATTAAAAAATTCAATTGGCTCTCCATTTATTAAGATTGCATATCTAGCTGTCGTAATACAACCCATAATCCACTTGGTCATCGACAGCCCAAAGCTGCATTGTAAAAAAACCAATCTAAGGTAATCCCAGCTTATGCAATCATAAGCTTTCTTTAAATCAATCTTGAGGATCATAACCTGCAAATTTTTCTCCCTAATGTTGTGTATACACTCTTGTGCAATACCTATAACATCAATAATTTTCCTACCTTTTAAAAAAACAAACTGTTCCTCAAAGAGAGTATGAGACAAGATAGGTCTGATGCACTTTGCAATAATCTTTGTAATGATCTTATAATAGAGGTTACATAATGCGATCGATCGAAAGTCACCAAAGGAATCTGACCCGTTTACCTTGGGTATAAGAGCTATAAATGCCGAGTTTAAAGATTTGTTTACCATACCAGATAAATGAAATTCTTTGACTGCCTCCAATAAGTCCCTAATGATCAAGTCAAAGAAATGCAGGAAGAACTCCACTGTCCACCCATCATGACCAAGACTCTTGTCCTTGGTGAAACCCCTCAGAACCTCTCGAACTTCTTCCTTCGTACACAAATTCTCTAGCAATAGAACCTCCTCCTCTATGACCAGCCTTGGATATAAGAGAACCGTAGCTATCTGATCCACTATCGAATTATGAGAGTCTTTATAAAAGGAGATGAAATGTCTCATCTCTTCTGCCTTTATATCCTCATGCCATGTATGTACTTGTTCAAACTCATCCTTAACTTCCCATAGATGCTTTTTATTCCTCCTGAAACTGGAAAACTGATGGAAATTTTAGTATTCTTGTCCCCCGAAAGTATCCATGTTGCCCTGCTCTTTTGATGCCATAATTCCTCATCATCTTGTAGCAATCTATTTCTTTCAGTCTCAAGTACTTTTAGGCATGGATTGGATTCAACAAAATTTTGATGTTCTAGACTCGTTTTTATGAGAAAGGTGATCTCTTCTTCGATCTTTTCAAGGGTCTGTAGATTGATTTTTTTCTTTGCCACAATCCACTTCTTTACTCTTGCTTTTAGTCTAAATAACTTCCCTGCCAATATTATTCGCACTCCTTCTCCTGATGAATCATGCTGTGTTCTCCACTCTCCTTGGAGAAGTTCACTAAAGGACTCCTCTTTCAACAACACCGGATTAAACTTAAATGGATAAGAAACAAACTCAATACCATAATCCAACTGGAAGAGCACAAGGGCATGGTCAGGTATAAATGGGAGCTCCACCCATGATCTAAATAAGGCAGGATCATTTAGAAGTACTTCAGATGCATAAACCCTGTCTAATCTTTTTTGTATGCCATCCACCCCAAATCTGCCATTGTGCCAAGTTGGCACAATCTTGGAAGGCTTTACATCCACTAAATGATGTTTCATAAAAATATCTCTGAAAAAAGTCGCTTTTGAATCAATCAAGGCTGACACCCCCCAAACTTCATCTACACCCGTAGAAAAGTTTAAATCTCCCGCAAGAATAAGATTACTCTGATCTAGCAGTCCCTTTGCTTCCAGATGTTCCCCAAAAATTTTGTGGCCAATACACAGTCCATAAACATTAATCAAGCATATCCTTCTTTTATCAGGGATATGTAGACCTGTCAATAAAATACCACCAGCAAACAAGTAAGGTTGGAGTTCAATAATGGTCGGATTCCACACCACCAGAATTCCTCCCGACTTCCCCACAGAGCTCACTGCACTATACACCCAGGTAGGACATAAAGAGAAAAAAAACTTCCTGGCCTTTTCTTCATCAACTAGGGTCTCCTGTAGAAAGATTATATCATGTTTTGTAGAGGATAATGACCTGCGCATGGAAGGCAATTTTAGGGGGCCTCCCACCCCTCTGATATTTAGGGTGAGGAGGATCATGATTTATCCCTAGCCAGGGATTTCATGCCTCTAAGCGCCCCCAAATCCATAGTTGTAGTAGAAGGTTTTTCAATAGTAGACAAACTAAGCTCTTGTTTCTTCCGAGCACTCCTAGTTTTTATAGGAGATACTTTTGAGCCCAGTCCCCTTGACCAAGCTAGTTTTCTCCCCTGGTCCTCTCCCTCAGAGTTTGTTTCATGCATTATGTCACATCCTTGGTTTACAAAAAAAAAAATTCCCCAAAAGGTATGTAAGGGTATGGGGTTGGTAGTCTCCCTCATAGACGAAATTAAGGTGTCAATCATCGAATCCAATGACAGTTTCGAAACAGGGAGTGTAGAAGGAGGTAAGGACGATGAGTTCTTTTCCAAGGTGGAAAGAACCAGAGAGGCTAATGGAACAGAAACATTAGAAGCAATAAAATACTGTGGAGTAGGAGTCATATCAACACCATAGTTGGGAGCTCCCTTGTCCACAGGGTCCACCATTTTCTCGGTGACAACCAACGAAGTACTGTGTAACAAGACTGATTTCTCCAAAAAGTCTCGTTCCCACAAAAAAAGCTTAGGAAAAAAAGATGGACAGTTAGATTTCAGCTTACCTATGAGGGAGTCTGGGTCGCTACCCAGAATATCTTCAGGGCTCACAATCTCACATCCTCCCAGTGCTCCCGGATCCTCCATGCCTTCCTCATTGAAATACAGGTCCTTTGTACTATTTTCCAGAATTTCCTCCGCATCAGAATACCCACTCCCAACTTGACAATATTTTCATAAATGACCCGTTCGCCTACATGAAGAGCAGTGGAAAGGCAAACCTAGATAATCTAAACGCTGCACCATGACATGGCCTCGCCAATCTAGTTCTATAGAATCCATCAAATCGGCGTGTAAGTCCAATTCTACTAACACCTGTGCCATACGCTTATCTGACGAAAGTAGACAAGCTTCGTCAATCTTCAGAAAGCGACCAAGTAGGTTGCCTATGGCCTTCAGAGCAGTTTTGTTCCATAGGTTTAAAGGTAAGAAGTGTGAGATGGAAATAGTTTATAAGATATTGCTTGCATTAAAGACTTTGTAAAAAATAACTTTGAATTACAAACATTTAAGTTGATATGATAACATTCTTCTTAATTTTAATATTTTCTCAACATTTCAATCTTCAAAATTTTATTCTTTAATTATTATTTTTTTTCCAAATATTTATAGTGAAATACATAGATAATATAGAACTAATAATATGAGAAGAACTAATAAGGAAGAAAATCATTCATTGAACATGTGGCTATTTCAAAACTTTTAAATAATAAGGAAGAAAATTGATCCAAGATTTGGATATTTTAAAACTTTTAGTTTTTATAAGATAAAACATGATTTTTTTTAAGGTTTATAAGAGATTTGTAAATATACAGCTTGAATGAGTATAATGGTTAAGAACATGTGTTTCCTCTTAAAAGATTACAAGTTCAAATCCAAAGAAGATAGAGTATGTATACATTCATGTAGCTTTACTAATTTTTTTAAAGATGTTTTAATATATAATCTAATAACTTTTTAGTAGTTTAACATATTTTTAATTGTCTTGTGCCCTAAAGATTTTAAGGTTTACCCTAAGTACTATCCTCGAAATGAGGAGGAACAATGAAGAGTTTTCCTCGATCACATGTACATCATCCTCAATCTCTCCTTGTTAGTAAAATAAATATAAATGTACTTCTCAATTTATATTTTTTCAATTGCATGTTTCAATTGCAAAGTAATGATAACTTACCAAAAATGTATTTATATGTTATTTTTTTATGTATGTAAGTTTTCTATAGTTGTCCATGCTAGGAATAACTATATTATGTAAGCAATTTCAAGTTTATATTTAAGATAGTTTGAGTAAATTAAAAATAACAAAATATTTTTTCGTTAGTGAAAAAATGTGTTGATATAAAATCTATGTATATACACTTAACATGTGAAAATCTATATAGTTTGGTCTTATAGAGGATATATAACATTGAACATGACTTCAAAGTTTTTTTCCAATAGAAAATTCGCTCAAAATTATATTAGTGTATAATTTTCTTTTACATCTTCAAAGTTCAAAAACATGGATTCGATCAAACATACAAAACTAAGCACTAAAATATAATGATAAACATGACTTCAAAGTTGTGCAAAGTATAATGATATAATTGTATGTAATAACATCAATGTCACCCTTAAACTTTCATTATATAACTTATCAATATTATTTCATATAAATTTCATGTATCATACAATCTATGTTATCAACATTATCTATATACTATCACTTAAACCGTATGTAAATTTTTAACATGTTAGACAATACTTATCTTTTTTTATTTGATTATATATCTAATTTTTCATATAATAATCCTTAACAATTATACATTTAAAAAAAATATTAACCCAATTCAAAATCCTCATTATATAACTTACCAATATTAATATTGCATATAAATTCCATGTATCATGCCATTCATGTTATCGACATTATCTATATACTATCACTTAAACCTTATTAGATGTTTAACATACTAGACAATACTTATTTTTTTGGATTTGATTATATATCTAATTTGTCATAATCCTTAACAATTATACATTTAAAAAAAAAAATGTCAACTCAATTCAAAATCTTCATTATACAACTTACCAGTATTATTGCATATAAATTCCATGTATCATACCATGTTATCCACATTATCTAATACTATCACTTAAACCTTATGTAGATTTTTAACATTGTAGACAATACTTATCTTTTTCTGTTTGATTATATGTCTAATTTGTCATATAATAATCTTGGATGATTATATATTTAAAAAAAAATATCAACCCAATTCAAAATCCTTGATGATTGTGCATAAAAAAAAATCAACCCAATTCAAATTCTAGGTAGGGTTGAGTGCCATGGACTTCCATCATCGTTAATAATAAAAATGAGGAAGATTATAATCCTTTTATGGCCCAATTTAATAGTTTTATAGTTTTAGCCCTTCAACTACTCCTCATTGAGCCATATTTTACATTAAAATAATGTATTTTCAGTGCTTATTATTATGCAAAACAAAAAAGTCGTTCTAATACACATATTGAACTTGAGAGTAAGATTTAATGAGCCGTTAATTTAAAAAATATTCTATTAGTACGTACTGATATTGTATTTGATTTATTGTTGACTCGTCATTAGTTCGATTTTTTACTATAAATATTCTATATTATTTAATCTTAAACTTAAGAAAAACAAAATAATTAATTTTTTATTATATATAAATTTATTTTATACAACATGCAATGTATGCAATATATTAATGACTTTAAGGTCTTATTATTAAGCTATGATTAATTATGATCTTGAGTCGTAAATAACTTAAATTTTAGTTTAAACATTTTTTTTTTATTAAGATATTTGGATGAGTTATTATTAAATTATGACACACAATAATCATAGCATTAATGCTTCCGTCATATTATTTATTTACTTTCCATCAATTGTCATTTATTAGCGGTGCAGCAGCCATTTTGAACACTTGACGCATTTAGCTTTGTCTTTCCCATGCATTTACCACCTAGAGGGATCGTACGAGGGAAGTCATTTTTGGGGAAGTAAGACTACATATGTTTTGGGGTGTCGGGTATCCTCCAACACCATCCGATATTTATCTTTTTATCCTAGTTTTACAAGTTAGGTGAATTATGGGATAATGAATCATTTTCATTTTGGGGAAGAAAGACTACTCATGTTTTGGGGTATGGGGCTAAAGAAAACATAGTAGCCAATTTACTAAGTTTAGTGTGCAAATGTGTAGAGGGAAAATTATCTAAGGTTCTTTAAATACTCTTTAAATACTCTATAGGACCAATGTCCTTAGTTACATTTCATCAGTTAGTAGAAACTCCACTTCAAGGAGGTAAAGATCCAGCACATCGAGAGCTAATACCAAATCCAAAACAAGACCCACTTCAAGAGAAAAAGCTAGCAAGAGAGGCATAGGTGGTAGTCATGATTATGATAAAGATAAAGCCATTTGTTTACCTAACAGTGAAGGCAAAGGACACAAAGGCACAAGATTTATTAGCAACATATCTGATTTTATAAGCATAACAAAGGCATACATAGAAGACAATTGACCACCACCCAACATGAGCAAAGACATGAGTAGAAACAACACCAAAAGCATTAGGAAAGGTAGGAGCAAATCCCGTTGTCACTATATTAGTAGTATAATTAGATTCTTCCCTCAATTTAGCTCAAGTAAGGTACCCTATTTTCTTCTTTCTCTCATGTTATCTTTGTTGACATCACACTCCTTATTGTTTTATTACTGGATAACTATTATTTTTTCCAGCCATATTTCTCTCTCCAAAAATCCATTCATTTTTTTCTTAGGGAAGTCTACCTACTTCTAGATTAGTTAAGAAGTATGGATCCTCCTTTATATAACATATTTGTTTCACCGTGGATAGTAATTCCTGGTTCTTTTCAACAAGGCACTAGTATAAAATAAAGCACTATGAAAATAAAATCATTATAATGGATTACAAATGTAGATCCCTATAGATTTCCTTTAGAACTTATTTCACCATTATGATGATTCAAAATGGATCATTATATGATTTTTCATCTATCTTGGTACTTTTTGGGTGGAAAAATTGGAGGAATTGGCTTGCATGGCCCATTTTAGTGGCAGGTCCCAATTTGGAGATTTGGGGTATGGAACCTTCCAAATGTCATTTTGAGGCATCAAACGACACTTTTTGGGGTAAAAAATTTGCGAACATAGCTTCCAACTCCTCAATTTTGTTATACACACTGAGACCTTTCCAATAGTGCAAAAATAACCCCAATCGAAGCTCGTATAAAGAAATTATGCCTCCCACAATTTGACCTACCTTGTTGACCACCATGGTACCGAGTGGAAGCCACGTCAACCACATTACTCACGGATGTGGGGCTAGCCATGTATGTACTTTTAAGAAGATTCTAGAAGGTCCAAAACCTAACACTAATTGAGGGTTGAGGCATGCAAAAACCTTAACCCTAGACTCTATCAGGCTATATTAAATATTGGGCTACTAGGAAGAGAAAGAGTTTAATTCTTTAGTATTGTGCCTATTCCATAGTTGAGTAGAGAATCTAGGAGTGGGATTTGAGAGCATAAACGAGGAGGAAGAAGATTCTATAACATCCATTTAGACTATAGTGTCATAGGAAACTCCATAGCGAGTGCCCCCTTTCTTTGTATTTGCATTTTCATAACTGGAGAAAAGATAACAAAGCATAGGCCTCACCTTCTAGCTAGGTTTCTCTCATATCGAGTTTCCCGTGATACATCTTGTGTGCATTTGTGTGGATGGTGTGTTCATTTGCTTGTTCTTTCATTTTCGTATTTCAATTATTTTCATAAATTTGAGCAATAAGCTAGTGAAAATAAATCTGAGATCTAAGGAAATAAACCTGCACAATAAAAGATTTGAACATAATATAAGATCTGTTATGATGAGTTTTCCTAGTGGAATATCCACTGTAGTTTATAAATCATATGATTTGAAATACATTGAAGCCCACTATATAAATTGCAATGGGTAAGAGAAACTTATAGAATTATCGCAGCATTTTTAATAGAGGGTATTGACAAAGGAATCCTAGTATAATGTACATTTGAAAGCTTCGGTGCATCCATCAAATGCAACAATGTGAAGAGAAGTAGTTTGATCATAATTCTAAGAATTAACAAGACATGGATTATGTTTTAGCAACATCTCTAGATCTCTTACATTGTTTTGTTAGGTGTGCCATAGAACCTACAATGTTTAAGAATGGATGACACTAGATAACAATATGACCATGCATGGCCTACAATGGCAACAACATCAATGGCAATGACAACAACATGAGCATTCATGATTGAGTTGGGAAACACTGCTAGGTGACTTGACCTAACCACGCAACACTAGAAGTTCCTTATTTCGACGTCTTTCCACGAGATAAAGATAGATGCATGAAGCCTAGAGGAAATGACACTTATAAATCAACAAGGAATAACATTGCATAAAAATCCACTTATAAATCAACAATGAATAACATTGCATAAAAGACCACTTATCCATAAATACTGGCCTACAATGGCAACAACATCAATAACAATGACAACAACATGAGCATTCATGATTGAGTTGGGAAACACTGCTAGGTGACTTGACCTAACCACACAACACTAGAAGTTCCTTATTTCGACATCTTTCCACGAGATAGAGATAGATACATGAAGCCTTGAAAAAATGACACTTATAAATCAACGAAGAATAACATTACATAAAAAGCCACTTATAAATCAACAATGAATAACATTGCATAAAAGGCCACTTATCCATAAATATGTCACACTTTCTAAGGTTGGTGTATGTGCCTTGGGATGCATTTCAAAGAGTAGAAGACCTAATTATATGTCTCTACGCACATATTAGTATATAAATTACAAATTACATAGAATTATAATAAATAAATTACATTCATAAAATTGTATAGAATCAATTAATTTGTCATTAAAAAATAGGTATATATTTTTACCTCCCTTAAATGAAGTGACCTTGTAATATTCATACTTTCCATCCTCGATTCCCTAACTCACCTTTGAGAGAGTTTAATACCACTAGCTAAACCCACCGACAAGAACTACTAGGACACTTGTAACCACCCTTTAAACTCATATAGGCCTTGTCTCAAGATTTACTTTAATTCAAAACTTGGTCCTTTCCTGTCTTCATTCCCGTAATTTATGTGTTTCCATTGCTTTCAACAATCATGTTATTGTTATGCGTGACAAACCTAATAAGCCAAAATGCACAAACCCATGCTTTATGTTTCTTTAATAAAGTGTACATTTCATTTTCATGTAGGGTATTGTTTTGTCATTTTGTATGTAGAATTGATCTCAAAAGGGTGAGATCTACTGAGTTTATGATGGAAGGAAGTTCAGGTGAGATTTACTAAATTTATAACAAGAATAGTTAACATAACATATGTTTATGTAGAGGAAGCTCAATTGAGATTTACTAAATTTATAATAGGAGTAGTTATGTTAACGAGGGTTTATTCTAAAAGATTGTTAACATATGTTTTTATGTAGATTTGGTCATTTATGTGGTATATGTAATGAAGTGGATAATATTGGTTTATATTAGAGTGGTAAATTGGCATTGTGTTATGAACATGTTGATATTCTTAAATTACATAGTTTTATGTTATAATAAGATTGTACAATCTCAAAGTTTGGTTGCACTGATACATTATGGAATTACCTTGACATAAATTACTAAGCGAATGATGGAGTTATGTATGCCATAGTGTATAGATTTCTAGCGGAGGAAAGAAGACACCATAAGATTATTTCCCTTTGAGTGAGAAACCAAAATCCAAGCATCATTAAGTTAGAGTACATAATCTTATAAGCATGATATCTAGATTCCCTAGGGATGATACCATGAATTGGGCTAGAACCATATCCAGATCAAGAGTATGCAACATCCATTCCAATTCGAGAGTCTGAAGCATCCCTTCCTGTTCCATATATAGTTCCCGACAAACTGAATATGTTTATTCTATTCGTGCCATGAAATGCCCTTAGTTCGAGGATCCCCCATTTCCTCATACATATGACGGTGGGGGTGGGGCGAATATGAGAGAAATGGGGTGGGGCGAATATGAGAGAAATGTATTATACATTTCTCTCATATTTGCCCCACCCCCACCCTCATTGACCTTCGATGCAAACACAAAATCCGATTTAGTGCAAGTGCAAAATTATCATGCATGGAAGCTCAATATTGATGATGATTGTTGTCTTCTCTCTATCTCGTGTTTTATCAAACTCGATACACTAAGTAATATAGAGAATGCCAATAAGCGTAACATGAAGTGTTTCATGTTCCCTTAGCTTGATATTTTATACCTCAGATTGGGAATGCATGAAATGGGATAACAAAGCATTAGTTAATTTACTTTGTTGTAGTATCTTTATTTTTCTCATATCTTATTATATATTTTTATTAAATTAATACAATTCATAGTTAATTTTGTTATATAAATTTATTATCTTAAATAAGTGGATGTGAGAAGTAGATTGCATCAAAAATACAAAATCAATATTGAGAGATTGAGATTGTGTAGAGTTGTTACCACATAATTATAAAGATCAAAAATTGAATTCATTCTCAAGTTGAGACTTTCTTCTTATAACCTTTCAAGCACACCCTGCTTACACCAAGAAAGAGTGTGAAGGATTCTAAAACATGAAGTTCAATAATCCATATGCGAACAAGTACATTTAAGCCTTCACGATCAACATCAATCCCCCTAGGATTAAAATTATATTCCAAGCTTATCACATGTCATATAAGCATGTGGAACTCCCAATTGACCATAAACAATAAATAAAGGTCAAGCAAACAAGCTTGTACATAGTCCATATAAAGCAAGGAGAAATGCATGAAACTAAATCAACCAAATAAGATATCAAAGACAAATGTATGAAACATAATCAACCAAATAAGAGACCATTAGAAAATGATGCCCATAAATCCAAGACGAACATATGAAAGGCTCACATCCTTCTGACATGACCAAGAGACCAACTTATTCAAAAATGTGAGTTTATGGAAATGACCAAGAAACCAACTTGTTCAAAAGTCCAAAAGCAATAAGTAATAAAATATACATATTAAGGTTTATCTCAATATAGGTATATTGGACTGCTCTTAAGTACTAAAAAATTATTTTGACATGCAAACAAGATAAATTTGAACTTGTAGTAAACCTTGGTAGATGAAAGATAAAATACAAATCTTTAAACATAAGAATAAATGCTTAACTTTAGAAATACTAAAATGCCATCACACCATAAATAACACAAGATTGTAGAAAGGACCCTTAAGGCGGGGAAACACCTTACAATGATCCTTTTATGGAAGGAATCCACTCATATTAAGTTGCATTTACTTACCTCTTAAGGTTGGATGACCTCTCAATGAGCTAAGATTCAAATACAATAATATCCACACATATTCAATAAGGTGGACTCCATCCTTATTTATAGCTAACAAGAGAACCATAATAATAACAATCTTCTAACAACCTAGTGGAATTTCTTTAATGAGGTCACATTACATTTATTCGATACTAATTATCATAGTGGATTTTTATTTTTATTTTTTTGTAGATTTTTCAAGGAAAAAATAGGACGACGACATTCAAATTCATTTCTAAATATTTCTATGCATAATATGAAGAAATCATATGTATATCTAAGTTCCTCTCGAAAAAATACCTAAGTTCAAAAAAAAAATCCAAATCAAGGTCCAGGAAGTGAAGTTATCGTTGATTTAAAATAAGTGATTTGAGGTTTTTTTCGATGATGGTCTCGCATATTGCAGAGCAAATATATTTGGATAATGTGTCTAGATTTCCATCAAACCAATGCTAGTATATGCAAAATGATTGTGGCATTTCATAATTGTGTTCATAATAGTGATACCAAACAATATTGAGAGAGTTATGATCCTTTCAATTTTGTTGCCTCAAAACCCTAGCCTCATAAAGGAGGTTCGTTGAAAAGTAAGTTTTTTTATTTAAAACCCTAGTTCTAATTCCAGGTTATAGCAAGTAAGATGTATTTTATAGAAAAATTCGATGGTCCTAGTATTGAAGAATACATAGAATATCATAAGTCAAAAAAATCCATTATTTTGGAAAAGCACTCTATGCATTACTCTAAGAGATGAATCGGTTATAATGGGCGAGTCATTTTACCCTCTAGAAATATCCAAACTTCCATATGAAGAATATGAAAATATATATTTATACAGATGGTCTCATGGCACTAATAGGGATATAAAAATTACTTGGGGTTTATTTCATGTAACAACTTTCTATTACAAGTTCATGGATGTCTTTAGCAAGAGAAGCTCATTGTTTCTATAAACCTACTAGCAAGCATAATTTCATCAATGTTAACATGTCTAAAAGATTACAAGTCCCAACAAAGCATATCCAGAGAACACAAATTGATGGTGAGGATGTTCAAGTTTTTAAAGATTTAAAGGTTATTATGGATAAAGATGTTTCACATTCAGATTTGCATGCTATATATATGGATGATGTGGATATTGTTTGGGATATCCTTGGATGAACTCAATTGGTACAATTAATATTAATGTGAAAAAAACGTTTATGAAGTTTTAGTACAAGAAAAAGAAAATTGCATTGTAGGATATTTCTATTACTATGCATGAAGGGATCAGAGGGTACATGAAGAATTTGTGGCAGGAAAACTAATTGCAGTAGCTACTAATACATTGAAAGAAAAATTTGAAGTTGAATCAAAAGAAGATCCTACACAAGAACATGAATAAAATCCCCAAGAAGGGCATTCTAATGAAGAAGAATCTAAGGAGCCACATGACTCAATGAAACCACATGTCGAAGAGTTAAAGAAAGAACTAATAGTTAAGGCTACTATATATCATCACCCACACCACCATGAGAGATCAGGGTCATCAAGGCAAGACCATGAGCATCAAGAAACTTACTATGGGCCAACATGGAACCAAAAAGGCAACCAGTATGGAGGCACCTAGATGACTAAAAGAAAAACATGAAGATTGTAGAGTAACATAGCAACACCGTGGAACCAAATCAACAACCAAAATCAAGATCATGGTGGAAAGGAAGCAATTAGACCCCAAGTCCATATTTCACTAAGATGGATGGATGCTTGTGCCTGGTACCAGTTGACTACATTGTGGTACTAGTTGACTACATTGCCTAGTATATCATATTATATAACTTCCTCCCATGTTTCAAGGACAAAACATGAGAAGGGGGGTGGAATGTAATGTACATAGGCAGGTACCTAAGGGGATACTAAACGTAATATGAACATGATCATGGAATAGGTCCACTATGTAGTTAGATGATATAATATATTAATAAGGGGTAGTTGGCATAGACCCCAAGGTATATTCAAGAGAGAGTATATACACACATGAGTATTATTGTATTGTGATATGTTAGATGTTGAGTATTATATTATATCAAACATGGCTTATGAAGTGATTCCTTTTATAAGGAGTAATTGATGGTATTAACCTACCTTAAGGGTTCTTTCTACATTCTTGTGTTATTTATAGTGTGAATGCATATTGATATTTCTGAGATTTATTATCAAATTAAAAACTATATTTTATATTTGATTTATCAAAATTTACTACAAAACTATTTCAAGTAAAATTTCAATATGAAAAATATACAAGAGACAACTCTTAAACATCCAAAATAATGATCAAATATGAAAAATATACAAAATAAATTAAAATTACTTCCTCAAAACTAAAAATAAGATATACCATTTAAGTCCACAACTCCATGTGCCATATCGATTGAATTTTAAAATCAAATCGAAATATTCAACTATGAATCCTAATTAGTGGTTAAATTTGATGGGTATTTATCCGCTTTTTCCATTTTTAATCGTCAAATACTGACAATTTTTAAATTGACACGTCATTAATGATGTTCACTTAATTTTTTGAAATCATCAATTTGATGGGCAGATAAAAAATTTACCCATATATATATA
>JASDQU010818260.1:19394-35670 GCA_032191745.1 Picea mariana | reverse complement strand
TAGGGGAAAGATATATATTTCATGTTAGCATGAATGTGTATGTGTTCTTGTTCCTAATAAGGTGCGCATGCTTTAGGAATGTGTGTGCATTCCTAAAGCATGCACATTATTTTTATTTCAATTATTTTAGGAAATCAAATGTGTTCTTGTACACGTGTTTCTCAGGAATGCACGTGAATTCTTGAGAATGTGCATACATTCTTGGGAGCTTGCCTAAATGGCTTGTTGAGTGAAGGTTCAGGGTTTGTTGAACCTATCACATCCTGAACTTGTGCGTGTTCCTAGAAATGGACACATCTTCCCACAAGTGCGCATTCCTTGTCACCATGTCTCCACTTTATCGTCCACCATATTCATGAACTCACCCAACATTTTTATATAATTAAAAATTGGGTTGCGTTGTAACTACAACAACCACATACATAAAAATTCAAAAATTTTCTCGGGATGATCTATTTTCTATACATATAATAATATCTTCTAATAGAGATTCCAAAGCAATAAGTAATTTCGCAAGTGAATTGCTATGAGCTAGGATCCAATTAAGTACCAAAAAAAAAAAAAAAATTTGTCCAAAAATGTCTAGTGAAGATGGGATCTCTGTCACTTACAATAATATTTGGGCTTCCATGTAGCTTTTGAACTATCTCCATGAATGTGGTGGCCATTGTACTATCTTTGAAGGGATGAGAGAGTGCAAAAACATTTGCGTACTTGGACAGTCTATCAACAGTCACCATGATGACACTCTTTCCTTCATACTTTGATAAACATGTGATGAAATCCATCGAAAAATCCTCCCAATGCTGAATTGGGATGGCTAATGGTTGTAAAAGACTTGTAAAAGACTCGGGGTATTAATTGTTTCTACTTTATTTTGTTGGAAAACCAAACATTCTACCACATACCTTCCAACACTCCTAGGAATTAGGATAATAGAATGATCATGATTTCAAGTGGGTGGAAGACCTTTGGGAATATCTTCAATTTTTTTGGAATTCTTATCAATGATCCCTTTGAGATATATGGGGAATAGATGGCTTAGATGTTTGAACATCTAGTGAGAATAGTTGTACAATTACACCCTGGTGTCCCTTTCTCAATAATTGTTTCATGCCATTAGAGCTTATCACCTTATTGGGTTTCCCTATGATACCCCTTAACTCAATTTCTTTTCCTTCCAATGAAAATTTCATGAAAATTTCTTGAAAATTAAAATCCACTATTCGTATTGATTGTAACCATTGGATTCCTAGTACGACGTCAACACAACTCATGGGTATACAAATCATCAAACTATTCATTACATATTCCCCCATAGTAATATTGATCGTATTGCATTTTCCTGAGCAATTGATAGTTCCTCCATCTCCAATCATTACTTGAAACTCTGGTGTTGGATATATAAAACAATTGAGATCTTTGGCTAATTTATAGTGAATGAAATTATGAGTACTACCAGAATCAATTAGTACTATTACCTTTTTCTTTTTGATATATCCTTCAATCTTAAGGGTTTGAGGACTGGTAATTATAGCCAATGTATTACATGATATCATGGGAGTCAACTCTTCAAAAGAAATCGCTTCTACGTTTTCATCTTGAGATAGTTCTTGTTCTTGTTCTTGTTCTTCTTCCTCTTCAAAATCTATGTAGAATAATTTATTCTCACCACACTTATGTCCCTTACTATACTTAATGTCACAATGAAAGCATAAACATTTTTTTTTTCTTTCCTCCAATTGTTTAGGTGTCAACCTTGTAGGTTGAGGTGTTTTAGAAGATGGAACATTAGTCTCGTGATAGATGTTAGGAGTGGTCCTTCTAGTAAATATAGCCATATGTTTACTTTCAAAATTTCTTGCCACCCTGAATGAATTCTCCAATGACTTGCATTCCCAAAGGCGAACCTCATTTTGAATTTTATCTTTTAAAGTTCCTATGAATGCATAAATAAAGTTCTCATCTAGAATATTTGTTACCTTTATATTCAATATTTGGATGTTTTCAATGTGCTTTGTAACTAAACCCTTTTGCTTGATATTTATCAATTGGCTAAAGAAGGTATTGCTCTTTGAATCCTCATAGTATGCTATCATTTATTTCGTTAATATTGTCCAAGTCATGAGTGATTTGAGACAAAAAAGTCATCGATACCACACAAATTGATTTGGTTCTAAATATAAAGAAGCAATTCATACCTTTTGTGTATGTGGCACTTCATGTAGATCAAAGAATTGCTCCATCTGAAGTATCCATGTGATTGGATCCTTGCCATCAAACTTACTCATATCGATTTTAGGAAAGTAGTTAGTCTTCAGCCCAAAGTTTATGTCTCTTTTGTAAATCATTTATGTCTCCGTGCATTTCTTCATCTTCATCAAGAGTCAAAGTAGGATTGTCTAGAGGCTTAATTGGTGTAGAAGATCCCTTTTTTGGTGCCATGTTGGCAAAGTATCACTTTTAAACATTGATTTCGATGTGGTTCTGCTAGACTATATTTATTCTGTTGTATCTTGAAACTTTCGGCCCTTATGGGCCTGAAAATTATTTGTGTAGCTCTGTGATACGTCTTCTCTATAATTCCACAAGTATGATCAAAACTGGATGTGCCAAGTGGAAGTTATGGTAATTTCCCCACACCTTGCTGAATTTTGTCCCTTCCAGGAGAGCATACTTGTAAAGCATACCAATATCAAAATATATGATATATGATTCTGAAACATGTACGAGAAATAATACATACTTTCCACTATTTAATGCAACTAGTCTAAGTTAATTTGGATACTCATTGAAAAAGATATCACTATTTTACCCAGAAGACATGTTTGAGACAAGTTAATAAGACTAGTTAGATACCCTATCTTATACAAGGTGTATCTAAAATAGTAGGATGGAAAAGAAGATAAAATTTTTATCATAGATACCTTGATAACTTCTATGATTAAAATCCATATTTTAGGGTGTGCAATTCTACAGGAAAAATTTTATAGCAGAAATTCTGATATGACTAAATTCAAAATGATTTGAGAACCATAGCTTACACATGATATATCTCCGAAAGTATAAGGCCGCAAGAGATGAAAATTAAACCCCACATACCTTGATTCGTCTATTAAATATCCTCCAAGGGGTTCCATGAATTCTTTCTGGAAGGTCCAAAAGCTATCTCTAAGTTGCTTGCCCATACAATGAATAAGTGTGGGGCATAGGTAAAGTCATAAGGTTGGTGAAGGTGCTTGGGGCCTAAGTAGTACCCTCACTATGTTCGAATGGGGCATGCCATAAATAGTCATGTAGTCTCTTCTTCAGCCGAGGCATAGGAGCTACCGAGTGGTCTCCTATTCTTTTTCCTTCTAAAATTTCTTAGATAAATTGTTATAGAGAAAATCCCAAGGTGTCTTAGATGTAGCAGCAAAACCCCAAGACCTTGAGTTATGATACCAACTGTTAGGATCAAAATACCAAGATAGCATAGAAAAATCTTAGAATAAGTACTCAACGCCTTGAAAAAGAGAGAATTTCAGATAATAAGCCTATTCGAGGGGGAAGCCTGCTCATGCACCACATAGATTTTTGAAGACAAGATGATTCCAAATGAAAAGGTCTCCTTGGTATATATAGGAGACTAGGAGGCACAATTACAACTAATGGACCCAAGCCGACATATATAAAATAACATTAATAATGTAATATAACCTAATTAAGGGGTAATGTGCCACTATTTAGGGCTTAAAATCTTATTATTAAGGTAAATTTATTATTGGATGGGCTTCCCAGATCATTGACTACTCATTTGACCATTGGCAAGTCCCCTAGCACTATCAATTTTTTTATTCCTTCCTCCTTGGCAATGACAACACCACACCATAGAGAGTAGGCTTCAAACATGTTGTTGGCAATGTTTCCAAGTCCCCAGGAATAATTTAGTATTTGGATTCCTCTGAGATCATGGATTATCCCCTTCCAGCCTACCACCCCTTAAAATAAGTTTGAAGGACATGGAGGTGGGCTTTGATCCATTTATGTGTGCATAGGTCAGGAGATCATTTAAGATAATATCTTTGGGTTTAACCACACATTCAACTACTACCTCAAGGTGGCCCCATGGCTCTAGGAAAGCCATCACGCTAATTTAATCTTGTCCACTGTTGAAAAACTCCTTGCTCCTCACCAATGGGTCCAACCCCTTTGGAAATAATTTTAATATTACTTATCATTATTATTAATAATAATATTTCAATTGGTGATTGATTTTTTTTTACTAATATTATATTATAATATAATCATAATAAAAAAGGTATTATTATATTATTATGGTTTACTATATAGTTGAGCATATATATATACCGGCATAATCGACAACTCGTGGTTCTCATACTCGCGTGATGAGTCGATACTCGTTCGCTACCACTATAACGTCTAGGTGCACCACACAACCCGCAAGCATGGAGCATGAGTAAATTAGGGTGAGAATTGAAGTTGAGACCTCCTTTACATATTTCCTATCATTTACACGACACTTGCCACTCGGTCTACACCCCTGCGGGCATATAGTATTATTATCTTCTAAAAATAATATAAATAAATAAAAATAACAGACTCAAATATCTTATTATATTTTAATAAGAATATATATATATATATATATATATATATATATATATATTGAAATATATATTTGATATATTTGATTTTATATGACTCTTTATAATACACCATAGATAATTTTTTAATAATAAAATATTTTTGACATAATTATTTTAATGCATAGGGTATATTAATATTACTTATGATAAGTAATATTATTAACATGAAAATGTTGATATTATTATGGTTAATCATGGTTGAGTATGTTTAATCATGTTTTCCATTGTTTCACCATGGTTGATATAATGAATTTTGTTGACTATAGTTGAATTAGGTTGATTATGGTTGACTTTAGCTACACATGGTTGAATATACTTGACCATGTTTCATGATGTTTTTCTATGGTTGACCATGCTTGAGTATGGTTGGGTATGGTTGAACATGGTTAATCATGTTTCAATATGATTAACCATGGTTGATTATGGTTGAGCATGGTTAATCATGCTTCAATATGGTTAACCATCATTGACTATGGTTGAACATGATTGACCATGATTTACTATTGTTGGACACTTTTTACCATGGGTGACCATATGTAATCATGGTTGACTATGCTTGACCATGGTTTACTATGGTTGACCACGCTTGGCCATGGTTTGTTTTATAGAATTTTCTTAGTGGCAACTTTCCATTTGCACATTTAATTCATTTTTTTTTAATTTAATTAGGAATCATCCCCCCCATACACTTGAGTCAATTTCCCTCACCCATCCTAAAAGCGCTCCTAAAATCACTCCTAGTTGTCACTTTATTTCTCACTTATGACTGAAGCCTTTCTAAAACATAGTTGAGATAAAATAGGAATGTTCTCTAGTTAGACTACACTTTAGATACCTTTCTATGCTTACACCTTCTTGTACGCATTATTCCTTTCTTATTTTAATTTCTAATTTTGGTATTTACTCTCACAATGTGTATTGAATCACTCTTTAGATTTGTTTTATTTTTATTGATTTCTTAAATTAATTTTACTTCAACCCTCATTATTTAATTTATAAAATTAAATTTTAGTCTTCTCACTAATCTTAGACTTAGGCTTAGTTACGTTTTTATTTGCACGAGCTTAGACCCTTAAGGATTATGCTTAATAAATTCATTATTTAGTTAATTAATTAATCAATTAATTAATTCGGCAGGTGCTCATATTTAATAAGGTTTAACATTCACTCAAAGTTTTCTAGGCCACCTAGATTCTTTGACTCATTTTTAAAAATTCCACGACGTGCCCTTCAGGACGCACTCAATGCTCCAATGGTGTCACTCTCATTTGATTCAATTTTTTTTAGGTTCGTGATGTTCCCTTCAACATGCACTCTATACTCCAAGGGTGCCACTCGACTTTGATTGGTTTTGGTAGTTTTCCAACCCCTCGAGTCAATACCCCATTTGGGTGACCTTATGAGAGACTAAGGGCCACTAAGGAATAAGGATCATGCCTTATTGTGCAGCCTTTAGAATCTTCTAGAGCGACTGTCTCAATCTGTCCTTATTGCATCATGGATCTCTCGAACTAGGTAATCGTTAACCTACAATTCGAGCCACGATGAGAGTGCTAGTAGTCTATGACAGGGTTGCTGCCACACCTCTCCCTCAAAATCTAGTTGTTGTGCATGACCCCTTTACTCCTTATGTGGATCTGATTAGCAAACAATTTTTAGTCTGCATCCATCAATGAACATTGTCAATGATGCATAAACAATACCATAATATACCCAATCATATGTCACATATGCATAAATAAAATACTCAAACCAATAAAATCCACTCCTTGACTCGATCTAGACTCCAAGGAGATACATTGATGCCATTGACATCCTCACTTTGTCAAGTGTCCTGCACACTCAGGGGAAAATCATCAATAGCATATGTCAATACATAGATATCAAATAACATAACATCATAATCCATCAAGATCATCACAAGAATCCACAAGCGAAACAAACAACATATACTAAAACCGGATCACTTGCATGCATGTGTCCTCAAAGAATAAGACAATAACATGTGCTCGCAAGAGCAGGATGTTACACATTTTTTACCATGGGTGACCATAATTAACCATGCTTGACCATGCTTGACCATGGTTTACTATGGTTGACCACACTTGGCCATGGTTTACTATGGTTGACCATGTTTGACTATTGTTGGCTACATTTGACCATGTTTAACAATGGTTGACTATGATTGAAGATGTTTGAGCATGGTTGAACATGCTTGTCAATGGTTGACTATGGTTCACCATGTTTAACTATTGGAAATGATGGTTTGACTTCATTGATTACGTTTGACTATTGTTCACCATGGTTAACCACATTTGACTTTCGTTGATTATGATCTATCATGTTTTAACATAGTTGACTATGGTTGAAGAAGAGTGATTCTAGTTTACTATGGTTGACTATGTTTCACTATGGTCGAGACTCAATAATGGTTGACCTTGGTAGTTCATTTGTTATTATAATTGACTTTAGTTATCATTGTTGAGTAAGCATGGTTAACCACATTTGTCTTTCGTTCATTATGATCTATCGTGTTTTAACATAGTTGACTATGGTTGAAGAAGAGTGATTCTAGTTTACTATGGTTGACTATGTTTCACTATGGTCAATAATGGTTGACCTTGGTAGTGCATTTGTTATTTGAATTGACTTTAGTTATCATTGTTAAGTAAGCATGTTTAAATATGGTTAATTATAGTTGACCATGGTGGACTATGGTTAAGCATGTTTGAATTCCATCCTTAACTTATTGACTTTTGTTGATTATCAACTTTCATTTACTATGTTTCACTATATTTGAATTTGGTCAACTATGGTTGACCTTCGTTGGCTATAATTGACATGCTTTGTTATAGTTGTGTGTGATTTACTACGTTTGAATATGGTTGAGTGGAGAACTATTGTTGACCTTGGTTGATTATGCTTGAATTTTACTAGCCATTTTTTCTTATAGTTGACCATGGTTGACCATTCTTTTCTTATAGTTGACCATGGTTGACATATAAGAAGAAAGTATCAATGATGAAATTGCACACTACCCAACTTTTCCATGGTTACTAGTTAGCACACCACTAGTGATGAGATTAAATGGTGCAAATACCTATCTATCCTATAGGAACATACACCTATCTATCCTTGGCCTACAGAAAGATGGCATATGAAATGGATGCAAAGAGAAAAAGTTCAATTACTTCATCTACGTATTTGCAGAGCCATAAAATAGACGCCAATACACCATATGAAATGGACCTTATCAACATCTGCATGTGAGTACAATAGTGTACATCCACAATAGGATTCCCCCAACTTCCTTAACCGTGGAAAAACATGCAACGTATTCCAACCATACACCACAATGAATCAATCAATTGGTGGCACACTTAACAATAAATATTACTATATTTTTAATTTTACAAATTTGTAAATTGTTATTATTTGTTAACATTATGTATTATTACTATATTTAATTTACATTATATATTATAATGTCTTTTTAATTTTGTATTAATAAAAGGTCTTATATATGCTGAACATGAACAAAGATGATAGATACCAATAGACTAGATAGATGGAATGAATTTTCCAATTTCTTCAATACTCTTGTTACTTTATCTACTCTGGAAAGAGCACTCAAGTCCCAGAATTAGACAAATGAATCCATTTTCCCACGCAATGTGATGCAGGAGCATCGCAAATATCAAGCAAGCGTGGAGCAAGCGCAATGTATTTTTGAGCACATGATAAATTTCTTGAAAACCTTTTTGAAGTTGATGCGCCAAATCTTTAATGAATCCATTTATGAAGGAGAACCTTTGTATAATGTATTGGACCTTGAGAGATTCGCTCCCATCCTTAGTAGATAGGAGGCATTTAAACTAGTTAATGCAGGTAGATAGACTTGAATTCATAGATTAGATAGTTTTAGAAAGAAGGAGGGAAAACGGATATAGACACCCTCATTGTACATTGTAACATAGTTGAAGCAGGAAGAGCACAAAAGAGAAGCAGAGAGCTGTAGAAGAACATCCATGTATAGATCTTGAATTAATAGAAGGAGTTGATTCAAATCCATGGTTTTGTGTATGTTCTTTGTGTGTTGATGTAAAATGATGTGCTCATGAGTGTTTGTTTTCCTGTTATGTATTTTTCTTTATTGCTGTGTATGAGATTTCATGTTTGAGTTTGAAATATGAGGGGAAGAAGAAATGAGTTTCAATTGTTTCTCTATCTGAGTGAGAATTCCTACAAGGAGTGCAGTCAAAAACGTTCACAAGGAGTGCATTGACAGAGGCTCGGGTAGTTTAACTCTTGTTATCCAAAGTGAAATTGGGTCACTGGAGCTATGCCAGGAGGGCACAGGCTAAGGGAGAGTCTCAGTTGTGAATCTGAGCGAAGTGATGGAAGACTGCTACTGCAGGGGTGTGTAGGGTCGAAGAAACTCAAACACTTGAAGTGTTTGCAGGTTGCTGCAAGGAAGGCGTGCAAAGGGTTCTCTTTTTCTAAGAGACTGAGAAGTTGGAGAAAGCTCAAGAGGGATAGAACCTTCAGAACCTAAGGAAGGATTGCATGGGGAGTTCGTGCTACAGAGAATCTAAAACCAGTGTTGCAGGGTTGCACGCAGGAGGACGAGTGAGCGCAGAGGAACACTCGGTTACTTTCAAGAAATCCTCAAGGAGGAAGAAATTGACGGTTGGGATCTCGTGGAGGGAATTTATGGAAAATCTGCCAACTTTCAGATCCACCAGAATAATGAGGAGGTTATGGTTACACCAGGAGGTTAAGCTCGGAGGATCACGAGCCGTAGAATCGTTGTTGGGTTACCCGTCAATCGTTCGATCAGGAAAAAGTTGCATTGAGGTTAAGTCCTAGTGAGCAGAGGAAAGTTCCGAAGAGGTCATCGAGATATTGAGGCATCGGGGTTTCAGAAGTCAAGAGAACTGAGATCTTTCAAGTCTCGAAACACTGATGAATTTCTAGCCGTGGATCTCAGGACAGACATGTGTCAAAAGATCTGACGAAGTCGGGGTTCATGAGAGCAGAAGATCAAGAATTTTCGTAGGAAAAATCCTGGGAAGATCAGAGCCGTCCATTTGCGGAGACGCGTGGCAGACATCGAGGCGTTGGGAGTTGGAAGATCGGAGCTCCTTAGGATGTGAGAGTCGAGATATTAGAAGTCTTGAAATCCCAAGAGTAGATCAGGGCCGTCCATCTTGGAAGGACGCGTGGAGGCAATCGGAGACATCGGGAAAGTCCTGACAAGGAGGTCGTCCATCGGTGTTTGGGTCATCAGGATATCGGGAATCTTGGTGACAAAGTGTTTATGCATTTTGGAATCGTGAACCGTGAAACCCCGACGAGGAGGAACGTGCCACTGTGCGGCCAACTGTCAGCACGTCGGAAAGAAGGGAAGTGTCATTGAGGGGGCCAACTGTTAGTAGACCGAAGAGTTGGGGTTTGAGGAATCGAGAATCCCGTGGCTAAGTGGTTTTCAGTAATTGAAACCCCATAGCCCTGACTAGGGACAAGGCCATGGTCATGGGGATAACTGTCATATGTGCCAAAGCCTATAGCCAGGAGGGCTGACGCGTAAAGAGCGCATCGGGATTCGAGGAATCGTGAGTCCTGAGGGCATGTGTATTTCGACATTGGAATGCTTGAAACCCTGATGGGGATACGACTGCAGTCATATAACAGGAGGTCACATGGACTAAATGCAGGGCCTGAGGGATAAGATGATAGAGGAGCATATCGGGGATCGGGGATTGGCAAACCAATTTGTTTGGACATCGCCAGTGTCAGAATCCCGATAGGAGGAACCCTGATTTGCCAATAGAGGGAAAGGAGACCCCGTGAGAGAGTTGTTTTGGGTGAAAATTTCTCAACACAGAAATAGAAGGACCTTTCAGTTCTTCGGGCGGACAAGGAGGAGAGATCCTGCAAGCGAACGTGCCTAGTGGGTGCGCCTGCGTCAAGTGGTATCAGAGCAAGAAAATTTCTTTGCTTTCTGTAGCATAGAAGAAGGAAGTTCACCGTGCCACCAAGGAGATGGGATAGACAGTCACCTGATCCAAAGGAAAGAGAAAACCCGAGGAGAAGGGGTAGGCAAGCGCAGAATCCAAAAATGGAAAGAGAGATACGTGATCTACGAGCTAGACTCGAAGATATGGAGACAGCACAAAGACACACAGTCGGTGCTGGGAATATAAGTGATTCCGAAGGTGAGGTTGAAGCCGAACAAAAAGAAAAGTTTGCAGCTGAGGATGCAGCCAATGAACGTCTAATCAAAGCTATTGCAAGGATGGGTGCAAAAACAAAGATGGACATTCCAGTTTATGTGGGGAATCTGGATGCGGAAGAGATTTTAGATTGGATCAGAGCTTTGGATACATACTTCGATTATGAAGATGTCAAAGAGGGTAAGAAAGTTAAGCATGCTATCATGAGGTTGGAGGGACACACGACATTATGGTGGGATGAGCTACAAGCAGATAGACACTGCAAGGGCAAGCATAAAATTAAAAGTTGGGATCGAATGATTGCAAAGATGAAGGCAAAGTTCATCCCCAGAGATTATCAAATCACTCTGTTCAGGAGGATGCAGAACCTGAGACAGAAGCTGATGACAGTAAAAGAATACACGGAGGAATTCAATCGACTGAACATCAGGGCAGGTCATTGGGAGAGTGATGATGAGAAAGTTGCCAGGTATATGAATGGCCTAAGATACAATATCCAGGACGAGATGAGTATGGTGACCATCCAAATGGTGGAGGATGCCTATCAAATGGCTTTGAAAGCTGAAGAGAAGTTGAGCCGTAAGCAAGGTCAGCGAGGCCGAGGAAGGAGTTAGCCGAAAGGCAAATCGGTTGCCCAAGATAAATACCAGAAGCCCAAGGAGGACTGGAAAAAGCCTTAGACTAGAACTAAGAGAGGTGGAAGTTTACAGCGAGGGCAACATGCTGAGAAGAGAGGGTAGCATACTGAGTAGAGAGGAGGGTATGCTGATAACAATATGTTTCCTTGTACCAAAGGTAGAGGAAGAGGAAGAGGTGGAGTAATCACATGATTCATGTGTGGGAAAAATGGGCACAGGTCATTCGAGTGTCTATGGAAAAACAAGGACAATGGAGAGACTCACATTGCCAAGGCATAGAGGCGAGATGTTGAAGTGGAAGATGCAGAAGGCGAAAGGTCACTGATGATGCGTAAAGTTCTCTTAACACCTGAGAAGGAGGTGGAGGACTCAACTCAAAGAGCTAGACTTTTCATAACTGCTTGCAAAACCAAGAACAGGGTATGCAAAGTTATCGTGGATAGCGGTAGCATAGATAATCTTGTTTCAACCGAGATGGTAGAGAAGCTGGAGATGGAGAAGACTGATCACCCGAATCCATACAAAGTTTCATGGCTACAGAAGCGGCATCAGGTAAATGTCACTAAACAATGTTTAGTTGAATTCAAAATAGGAGGGTATAATGATAAAATACTCTGTGATGTTATTCCTATGGATGTCTGTCATTTATTACTGGGTAGACCATGGCAATATGACAGAAATGTAATTCATGATGGGAAGATGAATACGTATACTCTAGAGAAGAATGGGAGGACACACATGTTGCTTCCAATAAAATATAAGGAGGTGAAGCCGGAAGTAAGCAACACAGTACTTCTCATGAGTGGGAAGGAACTTCTTACCATGGTGAAGAAGAAAGAAGATCCACAATTCTTTGTGTTCAAGAAACCAAGGATCATTTTGACTAGCACGAGAGTAGACGATTTGCCAGGAGAAATTCAGGAACTACTGGAAGAGTTCGCTGACATCATGGTGCATGAATTACCTCATTCATTGCCACTGATGAGGAGTGTGAGTCATCATATAGACCTCATACCAGGAGCTAGTTTGCCGAATAAAGCCGCATACAAATTGACACCGCAAGAAAATGAAGAGGTTAAGAAGCAGGTCTAGGAGCTGCTAGACAAAGGATTGGTCAGGGAAAGCTTCAGTCCGTGTGCTGTTTCGACGGTACTCAGTTCGAAGAAAGACGGAGGCTGGAGGATGTGCACTAATTCAGGATCCATTAACAAGATAACCATCAAGTACAGATTTCCATTGCCAAGAATGGATGATTTGATGGATTTCTTAAGTGGAGCAAAATACTTTTCAAAGATTGATCTGAAGAGTGGATATCACCAGATTTGCATGAGAGAAGGTGATGAATGGAAAACAACATTCAAAACCAACGAAGGACTATATGAATGGCTTGTCATGCCGTTTGGCTTGAAAAATGCATTGAGTACCTTTATGAGGTTGATGAATGAAGTCCTGAAGGATTTCATCGGAAAATTTGTTATCGTATATCTGGATGATATATTGATTTTCAGTAAAATGGAGGCTAAACATCTGAAGCACTTGGCCATTGTGATGAAGAGATTATAGCAAGAGAAGTTGTTGATAAACATAAAGAAGTCCTCATTCATGAAGACAGAGCTCATTTATTTGGGATTTGTTATTTTGGCGAATGAATTGAAGATGGATCCAGATAAGGTGGAGGTAATTAGAAATTGGCCATCACCGAGAAATATTTTTGAGGTGAGGAGTTTTCATGGACTGGCTAGTTTCTACTGGAAGTTCATCCAAAATTTCGATGGAATTAGCGCAACGATGATGGATACAGTCAAGAAAATACATAAATCTTTTCACTGGACTAAAGAGGCTGAGAAGAGTTTCAATTTGTTGAAACAGAAGATTACGGAAGAACCGGTTCTGGTGTTGCCAGATTTCCAAAAGACGTTTCATGTAAAATGTGACGCAAGCGGGTTTTCCATAGGAGTGGTCTTGAGTCAGGAGGACAAACCAATTGCATATTTCAGTGAGAAGTTGAATGAGGCAAAAGAAAAGTACTCCATGTATGATAAGGAATTTTATGCCATCATCCAGGCATTGAAGAAATGGAGGCACTATTTGATTCCGAAGGAATTTGTTTTATATAGTGATAACCATGCATTACAGTTTGTGACTCAACAAGAAAAGTTGAATCAGAGGCATGTTAAATGGGTTGAATACATGCAGAATTTCACTTTTGTGATAAAACATATTTCTGGTACTGCTAACAAAGTTGTTGATGCTTTGAGCAGGAAGTGTTTGCTGTTGCAAGAGTTCAAAGTCAAGACGTTAGGTTTTGATGATCTCAGAAGAATGTACGCATATGATCCATACTTTAAGGAAGCATACGGAGTAGATAAGAACCCAGTTCTTAGAGACAAAAGCCAGTGGATATAGTACGTGATCCAGGAAGGATTGATGTTCAAGGGCAATCAATTGTGTATTCCAAATTGCTCCATGAGGGAGAATCTGCTAAAAGAGAAACACAACAGAGGATTGGCCGGACACTTCGGTCATGATAAGACATTTTTGAAGCTAAGCGAGTTGTACTTTTGGCCAGGGATGCGGTCAGAGGTCAAGAGGTTTGTAGATAAATGCAGAATTTGCCAGCATTCGAAGGGAAGGAAGAAGAATGCATGATTCTATCAACCATTACCCATACCAGAGAGGTCGTGGGATGAAATCAACATGGATTTTGTATTGGGATTGCCAAGTACGCAAAGAGGATTTGATTCTTCTTTGTGGTAGTGGATAGGTTTTCTAAGATGGTACATTTTATCCCATGCCAGAAAACCAGTGACGCGATGCACATCGTGAACCTATTCTTCAAAGAAGTCATTCAACTTCATGGCTTACCCAGAAGTATACTTTCGGACAGAGATACCAAGTTCATAGGGCACTTTTGGAGGACATTATGGAAGAAGATGGGGACTAATGTTTTTCAGTTCTACCTTTCATCCTCAGATGGATGGGCAGACATAAGCGGTCAATAGAAGTCTAGGAGACTTGTTGAGGAGCCTGGTGGCGGAGCACCACAGCCAGTGGGACAACATATTACCAGAGGTGGAGTTTGCTTATAATGACTCAGTGAACAGGAGCACAGGTCAGAGTCCATTCCAGATTGTATATGGCACACAGCCGAGAGGAATTTCTGAATTGAGAGATTCGAAACAGACCGCTACTAGGAGCGCTAGTGCGGAAGAATTCGCAGAGGAGATGAAGGAACTTCACAGCCAGATGAAGATCCGGTTACAGAATTCAAGTCAGGAGTATAAGCAGAGAGCAGATCAGCATCAAAGACAACTTCAATTTGAGGTTGGTGACATGATTCTAGCACACTTAAGGAAAGAAAGGTTCCCGAGGGGAACATAGAATAAATTGAAAATGAAGAAAATCGGGCCATGTAAGGTCTTGAAGAAATTGGGGGAAAATGCTTATGAGATCGAGTTACCGGATGGGATCGGAATATATTTGATATTCAATGTCGCATATTTATACCCATATAAACTTGAGGAGACCGAAACAAGTGATGAACAACTAGAGGTTAAGTGGCAGAAGCAGATGCCAGTTGCAGAGAAGCCACAGATGGAACAGATACTGGATAAACAAGTGGGTAAGAAGACCAGGAGGAAAGAATATTATGAGTATCTGGTCAAATGGAAGGGCCATCCAGTTGAAGATGCCAGCTGGGAAAATGAAGCAGATATACAGAAGCATGGATATACCATGCAGGAGCTCATGGACAGGAGCCCATGAAAATTTTCAAGAGAGGAAGTATGATGCAGGAGCATCGCAGATATCAAGCGAGCGTGGAGCAAGCACAATGTATTTTTGAGCACATGATAAATTGCTTGAAAACCGTTTTGAAGTTGATGCACCAAATCTTTAATGAAGCCATTTATGAAGGAGCGCCTTTGTATAATGTATTGGACCTTGAGCGATTCTCTCTCGTCCTTAGTAGATAGGAGGCATTTAAACTAGTTAATGCAGGTAGATAGACTTGAATTCATAGATTAGACACTTTTAGAAAGAAGGAGGGAAAACGGATATAGACACCCTCATTGTACATTGTAACATAGTTGAAGCAGGAAGAGCACAGAAGAGAAGCAAAGAGCTATAGAAGAACATCCATGTATAAATCTTGAATTAATAGAAGGAGTTGATTCAAATCCATGGTTTTGTGTCTGTTTTCTGTGTGTTGATGTAAAATGATGTGCTCATGAGTGTTTGTTTTCCTGTTATGTATTTTTCTTTATTTTTGNTTTGTGTATGAGATTTCATGTCTGAGTTTGAAATCTGAGGGGAAGAAGAAATGAGTTTCAATTGTTTCTCTATCTGAGTGAGAATTCCTGCAAGGAGTGTAGTCGAAAACGTCCACAAGAAGTGCGTTGACGGAGGCTCAGGTAATTTAACTCTTGTTCTCAAAAGTGAAATTGGGTAACTGGAGCTGTGCTAGGAGGGCGGAGGCTAAGCGAGAGTCTCAGTTGTGAATCTGAGCAAAGTGTTTGAAGACTGTTGCTGCAGGGGTGTGCAGGGTCGAAGAAACTCAAACACTTGAAGTGTTTGCAGGTTGCCGCAAGGAAGGCGTGCAAAGGGTTCTCTTTTTATAAGAGACTGAGAAGTTAGAGAAATCTCAAGAGGGATAGGACCTTCAGAACCTAAGGAAGGATTGCACGGGGAGTTCGTGCTAGAGAGCATCTAAAACCAATGTTGCAGGGTTGCACGCAGGAGGACGAGTGAGCAC
>JASDQU010818260.1:2922-19344 GCA_032191745.1 Picea mariana | reverse complement strand
CTCATGGAGGGAATTCATCAAAAATCCGCCAACCGTTAGATCCACCAAAGTAATGAGGAGGTTACGGTTACACCAGGAGGTTAAGCTTAGGAGGATCGTGAGTTGTAGGATCGTTGTTGGGTTGCCTGTCAACCATTCAATCAGGTCGAAGTTGCACTGAGGTTAAGTCCTAGTGCGCAGAGGAAAGTTCCGGAGAGGTCATCGGGATATTGAGGCATCGGGGTTTTAGAAGTCAAGAGAACTGAGATCTTTCAAGTCTCGAAACACCGATGAAGTCCTAGCCGTGGATCTCAGGATGGACATGTGTTAGAAGATTTGACGAAGTCGGGGTTCATGAGAGAAGAAGATCGGGAATTTCCATAGGAAAAATCCCGGGAAGATCAGAGCCATCCATTCGGGAGTCGGAACATTGGAGTTCCTGAGGATGTGAGAGTCGGGACATCNGATGCGTGGAAGCAATCAGAGCCATCAGGAAAGTCCCGACAAGGAGGTCGTTCGTCTGTGTTTGGGTCATCGAGATATCGAGAATCCTGGTGACAAAGTGTTTATGCATTTTGGAATCGTGAACCGCAAAACCTCGATGAGAAGGAAGGTTCCAACGTGCGGCCAACTGTCAGCATGTTGGAAAGAAGGGAAGCATCATTGAGGGGGCCAGTTCTCAGTAGTCAGAGAGTCGGGGTTCGAGGAATCAAGAATCCCGTGGGTAAGTGGTTTTCAGCAATTGAAACCCCATAGCCCTGATGAGGGACAACGCCACGATCATGGGGATAACGGTCATATGGGCCAAATCCTATAGCTAGGAGGGCTAACGCGTAAAGAGCGTGTCGGGATTCGAGGAATCGCAAGTCTTGAGGGAATGTGTATTTTGACATTGGAATGCTCGAAACCCTGATGGGGATATGACTGCGGTCATATAACAGGCGGTCACATGGACTAAATGCAGGGCCTGAGGGATAAGATGATAGAGGAGCATATTGGGGATCGGGGATCAGAAAACCAATTTGTTTGGACATCGTGAGTCCCGGAATCCTGATAGTAGGAACCCTGATTTCCCGATACAGGGAAGGGAGACCCTGTGAGAGAGTTGTTGTGGGTGAAAATTTCCCAACAGGGAAATAGAAGGACCTTTTAGTTCTTTAGGCCGACAAGGAGGAGAGATCCTACAAGCGGACATGCCTAGCGGGTGCGCCTGTGTCACAATGTTAACACCACAAATAGCATGCACTATCCACAGGGTGTTGGAGCACCATATATTTCTCCAATTTTTGGTCCGCTTGATGTAATCATAAGCAACCTCTAATTCATGCAATAAATTAGAGAATACTCACATCAATATTTATTTGTTCATGACATTGTTCCTCACAATAAATTGTTTGCTCACTCTTCTCATTTCCAATATGAATGAATTTCCGAAGCCAACAGTGACATGAAAGTGCGGAGAATTTCCAAAGCCAACAGTGATATACTCTATTGCAAGAGATAAGCATGTAGACTTTTGAATAATATCACTCTCTGTACATCCGACAATGTATTATAAATTTAATATATTCTTCTGTGCAAGCGTCAAACTCAGATAGAGAGAAGACAAAATTATTGTTACCAAATGTCTATCAATCTTGTAGATACCTACAATGGTTTATCCTTATCCTAATTAATATATTCTTCTGTGCACATGTCAAACTGAGATGGAATTAATATATTATCCTTATCCTAATTACTTTACTTGGTTTATCCAAAAATGGTTTATCCTTATCCTAAGGTTTATCCAAAAATGGCTTATCCTTATCCTAATAGTTAAGGTTGATACTAAGGAATCTTTGCTTTACTTCAACGAAAATGCATAACATAGAGAGAGAAGAATGCTTTATACATTTTCTCAACATTCTGTTAATAGGGTCGCTGCATTTTCCACGGAAATGATGAATATAGAAATAGTTGGTATAGACTCCTTGTGCCTATACAGAAATGATTCAAACCGTATAATTGTCTAATAAATATAATAAGGTATTAGTTTTTTTTCCTCAGAAAATTAAGCTTTATATTATTTAAAATATAAATTGGTTATATAGGAAGATATCATATTAATGATATGGACTTTCAGAAGATCCAAAAATAATCATAAAGTTATATCTCGACCAGACAAAGACTTACATGATTTCAGGAATATGTCCAAAATAAAACACACCTCCATAGATGTCCAAACCCAGTACCACAATCCCAAAAAAAACCCGAAACTGACATTCCTTTTCCTGAGAGCAAAAGGATCTCCAAATTATCATCTCATAACAACAAAAATAAAGAACTGGGGACAACCCCACTAGTCAAGGTTTAAAAACTATAGATGTCCATCATGGCCCTCTTCACACATGTAATATATAATCTTCCCTAGTTCTTGTTGGAGTGATCGTTTTGAAAGGATGTCTACAATTCTATTTCCTTCCTTGAAAACATGATCATAGGTAATTTTATGAAAAATATTTGATATCTCCTTGATGTGGCCCTTCAAACATTCTAGCGCAACTACTTGTAGATGCCTATTACCTTTCAACCAATCAATGATAATTTTTTAGTCTCCTCGGATGTGAATCTCCATAATTGATAGACGAGAGGCCAAAGTGAGTAGTGCCCATGCACCCAAGAGCTCGACCTTGGTATTAGTACTAGGCCCACAATTGAAATACCATTTGTCACATATGTGCTCACTAGTTCTAATATAACCACCAGTTCAACAATTGTTACATGAGGCTTGAGTAGCTCCATCGAACCATCCCCCCACTCCATACTCAACAAATTTTTTTGGTATATTTCTACAACAAGCAGCTTTCAAGTTTTTTTTACAGTTCCCCAGAGTGAAAAAAGATAAGTATGCCACCTTCTAGAAATTGGGGATGAAATCTTCAAATATCTCCAGATTCCTCTCCTTCTAGATAAACCAGCATATGATAGGATAAAAATTGAACTTTCCAGGCCTTAAAATATTCCACAATTGTATTGCCAACCCACCTGCTAGGATGGTTTAAGAAAGTTGTTACCTTTTCCTAGAATTTCCATGGGCTCATATGCATTCTTGATAGTTAAAAGTCCGGATTCATCGTCCCCCATCGATATAAGATGATCTGACTTCTCCAATAGTTGTACACCATTGTTTATAAGTGCACAACGAAATTATTTTCATTCCAAGGCAAGTTCCCCAATTAACCTCATATCTTCGCTAGAGTACCAATTTGTTCCAACCATCCCCACACGAGCCTCACAATGTGCCTAATATAAAAAATATATTCATTTCCTGTTGAGTGTTTTGATTGAATATCCTATTAGAATCTCCCCTTCCCGCATCCCCAGAATATCTTCTTTTCCCAACATGATGTTATGAACAGACGCTGGTCACCAAGATAACCAATGTAATACAATGTATAATGACTTTAAAAGATTCTTCCAGGTCTACGATCATTGTACATCAACAACTATAACCATGTGCAACCATCTGTAAACAGTAATATAAGGATAGTATTTATCTTTCAAAATTTGATGCCATAATCCATCTTGCATCAGATCTCTCCAAATAGTATTGGTCATCATCACGCTACTAAAACTGCCCAAATCCCTCAAACCCCAACCCCCATACTTTTTTGGACGTGCTAAAAGTTTCCATGCATAGAAATGAATCTTCTTTTTCTTGTTGCACCCCAACCAAAAGAGTTCATAAATAAGTTGTCTAATCTTTTAAATAATTGAAGAGGGAAGCTTCGCAAGTGCTAGCCAATAGACATGTTGGCTTTCTAATACTGCCTTGATGAGTTCACATCGTCCCCCTATGGATAGCCATCTATTGCACCAGTGGTTGTTCTGGGATTCATACTTATCAATCAACCAGTTCCAATCCTCCAATTTGTATCTATCAATCTTCAAGAAATATCCGAGATACCTGAAACCACTAGAAATATCAACAAAGTTATAATGAAAATTATCCTTTAAAATCTCCAGATCCTGTTGTCGCACACCGTGTTCAAGAAATGATGTTTTATTATCATTTGTATTGAATCCAGAAGCCGTACAGAAAATGTCCAAGACTCTTTTTATTTCCCACCATTCAACAATAGAATCTTTGGTCATAATGAGGATGTCATCTACAAACAGTAGATGGATTATCTTAAGAATCATAGATACCTTTATGCCAATGGGTAATCCTCCCTCTTTACTTTTTTTTTAATGCGAAACTTAAAACCTTCCATAATTAGAATAAATAGCAAAGGTGACAATGGACATCCCTGGTGTAATCCTTTCTCACTATGGAAAAATCCTGTAGGTTCACCATTGATCAGGATAGCATATGTTGCTGATGTGATACATCCCAAAATCCACTTGGTCGTAGAAAGGCCGAAACCACATTGAAGTAAGACCGGTTTTAGATAATCTCAGCTGACACAATCATGGGATTTTCTCAAATCAATCTTTAGGATCAATGCTTCTAACTTTTTCTCTTTCATATGGTGAAAACATTCATGCGCCGTCCCGAGAGGGTCAGTAATTTGTATTCCTTTCAAGACGCTAAATTGTTCCTTGAATAAGACATGAGACAAAATCGGTCTAATGAGACTAGAAATGATTTTAGTGAAGAGATTATAACAAAGATTACATAGAGCTATCAAACAAAACTCCTCAAAAGTAGTAGGACCATTTACCTTCGGGATGAGAGCAATAAAAGTCAAGTTGAGTGCTCTATTTACTACACTAGTCCTGCATGTCTCTTCAACTACTTCCAATAAATATTTTGCAATCAGATCATAGAAGTGCAAGTAGAATTCCACACTCCACCCATCAGGCCCATGACTCTTATGCTTGGAAAAACCCTTTAAAACATCCAAAATCTCCTCCTTTGTAATGGATTTCTCAATATGGATTACTTCCTCCTCACTAACCATCCTTGTAAACAAACTGATCGATGCTACCTTGTCCACTAGCGTATTCAATCTTGGTTCTTGATAGAATGTGCTAAAATAACGCTGAGCTTCAATCTTTAATGCATCCTATCCATAATGTTCCTATACTAGTTCATCTTTGTCTTAGAAAAACAATATTGTGGAGCAATAAAATAAAACAAATGAAGAAATAAAACACATAAGATACACAATACAATAGAGACACAGATATATGTGGTTCACCCAGTGTGGGCTACATCCACCAGATAAATTGTCAGCTCCTTCCTTTATTATTATCCAACAAATGAAGGGATACAACCTACAAAAAACCCACTGTAACTTCCTCTTCATTCTCTCACAGTATTCTATCTCAAAATACAATATTCACTACCATTCTTAGCTGCAATACATTTCCCTCATAAAAGAGGGTTGTCTTTTAGGGGAAAAAACACTAACATAATTTCTATCGTTAGATATACGATATTATAATGAATGGTCCATGTTTACAATGAAATTACAATATACATTTAGAAGGAAATTTTTCCTTCGGGGGGCTCTCTTGCCCATAGACCCCATAGAGGGGGTAACCCCCCTCTGCACTGCCCCATGTGGAAGAGTGTACATTCTTATGGGGTGTAAAGTCTTCATGGGGTATAAAAACGGTTGAAAGCAAGGACCTCTGAATCAAGAAGATGATCAGGCTCCACAACCAGCACTTTGATATCCCAAAGGTGCTTTTTGTTCAGCCTGGCGAATTGATGAAAAAATTTAGTATTCATGTCTCCACTTTTAATGAATTTCACCCTGCATTTGAGTCACCATTGCTCCTCCTCGGCCAAAAGTAACTTATTCCTTTCTATTTGAAGATATTTCACCTAATTTCTAAGATCAATACTAAGTTCAGTATCCAAGTGTTGGTTAGTAAGATGTGCAATCTCAGCTTCTAGATGTTCGAAAAGTATAAGTTCGTCTTTCTTTTTGTCAGCCAACCAGATATTTACATATGATTTTAAATCAGAGATTTTCCAAGACAGTATTCGTTTTGTTCCATCCCCTTTTCCTTTCTGATGAGATCCCCAAAAGGCCCAAACTAGATCACAGAAACAATCTTCTTGCTAGAAAGTTGGATTGAATTTAAAAGGATAAGCAACAATCTTATAACCATAATCTAATTCAAGAACAACAGGAGCATGATCTGAAATAAAAGGGAGCTCCACCCAAGATTTATATTTTGCAGAATCATCCAAGAGCGCTTCAGAGACGTAGTCCCTATATAATATCTTCTGGATTTCCTCCCTCCCTTTCCTACCATTATGCCATGTAGGCAATAATACCGTAAGATTAATATCCACCAACCTATTCGGGGAGAAAATATTAAAAAAAAAATGCCAATGGATCGAGCAAGGCCACATCACCCGCACTTCTTCTGTACTGTCAACAAAGTTTATATCCCCCACTAGGATGAAATTATTTAGTGCCAACAGACATTTTTCATCCACTTTTTCCCAAAATTTCCTATGCCTAGTGCACGACTCATAAGTATTCATAAAATTTATTTTCATTTTATCTGAAAGGTGGATACATGTCAATAGAATTCCAATGACACTTAGAAAATACTGTAGTTCAAACATCTTAGGATTACAAGCCACTAACAAACCCCCAGAAGTCCCAACAGAACTAACAACAATGATCATCAAATCAGGTTAAATCGAGCACATAAAATTTCTATCCTTTTCCTCAGAGACTAATGTCTCTTGGAAAAAAATTATGTTCAGTTTGTTAATAGAGAAGAGTCTGTGACTAGTAGGAAGTTTTAGGGTTCCACCAACCCCTCTTATGTTCAGATAGATAAGGATCATATATTGTCCCTTGCGAGGGCTTTAATGCCTCTAAGCACCCCCAATTCATGACTAGAAACTGGTTGTTGAACCCCAAAACCATGTTCTAACCCTAATTTCTCGCTTTCACTACAAGTTTTGATAGGGGAGACCTCCATACCCAAGCCACGGGACCATGCCATTTCTTTTCCTTTGCCAACTCCCCCTCATGTGAAATTTCACCTGGATCAGAGTCTATGCTCCCCTGGTAATCTTCCAAACCCCAAAAGGTTTGTAGAGGTATGGGGATGACAGATTCATTGAGGGTCGGGATCAATGCTTCTAGATCCGTATTGGGTGAATGTGCATTCTCGAGTATAGAAGGGAGAAGTTGGGTAGAAATTTTTGAAGTCCCCCCTATCAATGTAGTGGAAATATCATGATGAGAAGGAGTAGGATTGTTAGGTAACAAGGCCTCGGTAATCCTATCATCAACCGGAGTCGACCCTCCCAAATCCAGAGCACTCTTAGAGGTACTAGTATTCTCAAAGAGAGAAAAGTTGGATGAGGGAAACGTATTATCTAGAAAATCCCTTTCCCGTGATGAAATCTTAAAATATAAAGGACAGTATAATTTTAACTTACCGAGAAACGTTTTGGAGAGAAGTGTCGAGGAATAAACTTTCGGTAAGTAACTATAATTCCCCATCTCTTTTGTGTCACCTGCACTTATGTACAGATTATTGACCTGTGTTTTTAGTGAGTCCTCCACATCTCCAAACCCGTTCCATGTAGAAAAATTGTGTCAGAGATGCCTACTCCTTCTACAATAATTGCAACGAAAAGGAAGACCCTAGTAGTCGATTCGATGCACCATCACATGACCTCTCCATTCCATATCAAGTGATAACATAAGGCCTGCATGAATATCTAGTTCAACCAGTAAACATGCCATGGGTTTATCTAGATTGTGGAGCCCATTTTCGTCAAACTTAAGAAAATGGCCTATCAAGTTCCCAACGACCTTTAAGGGATTCTTGTTCCAGAAATTAAGTGGTTGGTTGGGAAACAGAACCCAAACATGTCGAAGGATGAAATAATCAGTCGCATGGTCGAAATGGGTGCACCATCTCTTGAGCATGACGCTACCACCCTTGATGTCCCAAAAACCATTTAAAATAGTCTTTGCGTCTTCAGGGAGCTCAAAGACCAGACTGAACCATCCAGAAGGAAACATGAGGTATTTTGGCTCATACCCAATGATCCATATCCAAGTTTTTTGCATCAAAGCCTAGAATGTGATATTACTCCTAGCCTTATATGTGAACCTCCCAGCCAACATGAAGAGAGATAAGTTGCAAGTTTCCTCTAGTCCCACATCCATACCTATTACCAGCCTCCGTATAACTTTATTAGGTTTCCAAACTTGAGTCACGATTTTATTTTTCTTCTCCTTCACACACAATCTCTCCCTTTCTGTGTTATCTTTCTTTGCGCCAAAAAACTTACTATGTTTTCTTGATTTTTCATGGGAACTAGCTTCCTTACTAGTCTTTGTTACCTCTCCCCCTATAGGCCTCACGAGTTGCTCAGAATCCCATCCTGAAAATAGTCTAGAAGTTGAAGTATGATCCAAAATAGTCTCACCCGATCCCTGTTGACAATGCAGTCGCTCCGAAGGCTCACAACTCACAACAGACGATAAAATTTGCTGGAGCTTGTTTCCACCATAACCATGCCCACATAACGAGTTTTCCTTTGGACGAGATAGTAAAAACCTTGTAGGTGCCTTGTCCGAGGTAATGAAATCCTTCATGTAGAGATTTCCACATTTTCTAATATTTAGTGCACCATTTGTGTAGAAGGGATGTTCTTGTTCCCAGGACACCTCGTCTGGAGTGCCCCAGAAAACACTAACTTCGTCTACCATCTAATCATAAGGCAATAAAGAACTACCACCTGGACCTCCAATTATCCAAAGACATTTAACACCCAACAAATGTGCCATAAATCTCCCCACTATGTTCTATAGTGGTTACATCGCTAAAGCTAGCCGACATACTTCCTCCAAAGGATGCGATAAGTTAGATCTCCCTATTGGTTCCATTGAAGAATTGTTTATTTTACAAAGAACTTCAACGTTTTTTGATATGATCACTACATAAAGTACTGTTGAACATCAACCAAAATATATGAATATACGTTACGATGAATTTATTTTGATTCTTTTAATATACCATTGGGATGTATATTTTTTAATCAAAATATTAAATATTTATGACAATTAGACATCTGTAATATATTTTAAAAACTATTTTACTATATTTGAAATTAAAATAACAAATTTTAAGGTGCTTTTATGTAATACTTTTCTATTTTGAAAAGTTGTGTTGGAAATTTAAGTGAATCTCAAGTTTACATGGAATGCATTGAAAATTTCTGTTGAAAATTTAAGTGAATCTAAAGTTTACTTTCAATGAAAAGTTGTGTTGAAAATTTGAGTGAATCTAAAGTTTACTTGGAATGCATTGCTAAGTAGGCTAAGTTGACTTTGACTCAATATGATTAAGAATATCTTTATTGGATATATTTTGAACCTGCAACTGGGTGGGAACATCCAAGCTTCAACAATGGCAGATCATCGTAGCTAGGTGGGAATTGAGGATGTAAAAACATCAACAATGGCGGATTTTGCAACTAAGTAGAAGTTGGATGAGGATGGGTTTCCATGTTTATGCCTAATCTATAGTTTGGTGTGAGATCCTGTCGTTGGTATTACCCAACTAGTTTTACTTCGCTATCCACCCATCTTCTTGCCTTTTCTCACTTAAGGTTTGTTAGTTTTAGTAGGTTTCCTCTATTTCCGAAGACCCTTTCCATTTTACTACACTTTCTTCGTAGTAGGTGGTGGTGCTGATTACACTGGTCATTTGATTTATGGCATTTTATCTGCTTTTTTGGTGAATATTGTAAGTTGTTTCTAGGAGAGGCCCCTTCTTTTATTTTCCTTTCTAGGATATTGTTCCTTTTTATTTTCCAAAACTTAGTGGAGGCCACATGTCATACCCAACCTTAAATGTTCTAGAAAAAGACATTGCGACTTTAATGGACGCAGAATATGAGATGGGGTGGCAGTAGGAGAAACCCTTCATAAGAGTCGATGCACTTGGTGATGTACTGGGCCAATCAGTTCATGTTGTAGTTGATTTGATGACAAAGAATGGAGATACACCTGTAAATCTGAAAAATGAATTTATCTCATCTAAGAATCATAGGAAAATTTTCACAAATATCTCTACTCCACCCACTACAAACCATTTTGTCCACTAGACATAAAAATTCCCTTCTCTAACATAGACCTTGTGACTGAAGGGAAAGTTTGCTAACCATCCGCAGAGAGTGAGGTCTCCCCTTAAAAATCCTCATTCATCGGGAATCAAAAGGAAAGCCTGGAAAGATAATAGAAAGTTTAGGAAGATGGTTTTAGGTGCAGGCGTGGGTTTAGAGGAAGGGTGTAGGTATGCACTCTGTGGAGTGGTTGGAATATTTGCATATTCCTATCCGAGTAAAGTTGATATAAATGTGTGGGTAAAAGAGCAATGGATTTCTTTGTTAGGATATTCCCCAGACATTATCCATATAACAAAAGGTTGGATGGGTTTCCTTTGTAGGACCCCAGAAGATGTGGCTCATCTTCTGGAAAAACCATGGATTAATGGAGGTAACAACTTACTACTTAAGCGAGGGAGAGTGGATTTTGACCCAGTGAAGGAATACTTCTAGTTCTGTCACCTCTAGGTACTTCTTTCGGGTCTTTCCATTCATTTGTGGAATGTGGGTGCCTTGAGGGTGATTGGGGAGGCATTGGGGAATTTCCTTTCCTTAGACCCATCTTCATTGGAAACTACCTCTAGAAAAATGGGAATGGTGTTGGTGGAAATGGATATTTATTGCGGTTTACCAGAACTGTTGGAAATTGAATGGAGAGGGGGACATTTCAATCATAAATTGGATTATCTCTGGATTCCATTTCGTTGAATCCATTGTAGAGGTATGGGTCACCTTCACCAGGACTGCATGGGTATGGTACATGAGGAAACATCGGACGATACTCTTCTGCAAAGAGAGTCACAAGATTTTTATACTTAAGTGGACTTGGATTTGAAAATTATCCCATTGACTCAGTTCCATACATTTAGATGGATTATACTTCATCACCCACAGGTAAGTTACAAAAAAATTATCCTACCTTCTTTTCTACATTGTCACTATGGGAAAGAGACACCCTAGAGAAATCTCAGTGGTTACCCCTATCTAATTCTTCTTTCTCTAGACCTATCATTGGAGGTTTGACACACAAGGATTCTTCCCTAGAGGCTCCGGAGGTGACTCTTGGCCCTAGTCCCCTCTCAATTCTCACTTCTGTGGGTTTTTATCCTGGTCCTCTTAACTTTTCCATTATTCCACACTCCTTAACTCTCAAGCCTCAGTCACAAAAGACTTGCAACCCTTACCTGCCTTTAACTACTTCTTCCCTTTCCTCGCCAAGTACTTAAGATACTCCTCTGTAGCAAGTATTTAGAGAATATGAGGAGGACAAGACCACCATAAGTGTTATTCTAGACTCTTTATTGCCATTTATTAAGGATAAAAACACTTGGATAAGCCTACCCATATTTTCTAGGAATGATGTAGTTAATCCTATTAAGGGCTTAGAGGATTCTTTGTCGAGGGGTCTTATCTAGGTGGATATTGGTGGATATTTAGTTCATTAATAGAAATCATGTATTATTGTATCTTTCTGTTTATAGTTGCATATCTAATACATTTCTATTATATTATTGAATATATGCAATATCTTCGTGCATTTATTTATTATATCTCTTCTCTCATTTCGTTCCAAAAATAATCTGAATAAGTGGTATTAGAGCAGGCTACTCTTGATCGTTTTTCAGTGCATGTCCCCGAAGAGGTCCGAGTATAGAAAGTTGGGTCTCAAGATTGTCTCTCTTGAGAAAAATTGTTCTCGCACACCCAAGAAACCCACAATGGTGGAAGAAAAGAAAAACGATGGAGTAGAAGATCCTATCAGTCTGTTTCTTGAGCAAGCTCTCACATGAAAGAGAGATGAAATGATGGAGAATTTTTTCCACATCCTTCAATGCCTTTTGATAGCAACATGTGCATATTCATCAAACAACCACTTTGGAGGCACCTCTCCTTTCAAGGTACAAGTTAATTTTGATATTCATGTATTTGAAGGATAGATAGATGTAGAATCCCTAGACAAATGGTTAAACCTACTGGAAGGTTATTTCTCTGTTCACAATTTTTTCGATAGAGAAAAGATCACCTTCGCACTCCTTAAAGATCTCCCCCATGTGAAACATTGGTGGGAAACTTACTGGGAGAAAAGTTCCACGGAGTAGATGGGAATATATGGGGTCGAGCCCACTTGGGATTTTTTTGTGAATGTGGTAAAGGAATAGTATTAACCTATTGGAAACTATGAGGACCAGTACATGAGATGGACCACACTGCAGCAAGAGAGGGGCCAAGCAGTGCCAGAATTCACCAATACCTTCCATACCTTGCGCACCAAGCTGGGTATCAAGGAATCTGAATGACAATTAGTTCTAAAATACCACAGGCTCTACACATATACATCCAAACTGAAATGGATTTTCTGGACATCTCATCACTTGGTTCTGCTTATCGATATGTTGTTAAAATCGAGTAGAAGTTTAAGCACCAGAACAAACGGGAGTTCATGTTTGCATATCCTCAAAAACCAAAGTATGATAAAGATGACCCTAATAAATAGTCTCCTGAAAACCATTCCAAGCCACAGGTAAAGAAGGGTCATGGAAAGATGAATAAGGACACTGGAAAATGGTGTGATTTCCACAAAATCCCCTGGCACAACACCGATGAATGTCGCTCAAAAAATTCATTGGTGTCCGAGATCAAAGACAAGGAGCCGAATCCTGATTTAGAATGTGATTATGGAAATACTAGTAAAAGATTGATCCAGATTTTATGAGCAGAATGAAATGAATACAAATTATTAACAAGTGCTTAACACAAAATAACAGAGATACAATAAAACTAGTTTTCTATTCAATAACAAAATAAGTTGAAACTGTAAAATGCAGTGGAAACAAGCTTGTTTTAATGGTGGTGGATTATCTCTAAGAAGAGATGTGATGACTGCGCGCATTCGTAAGAAGAAGATTACAATGAGGCTCTGAAGGTCTTTTTACAATAAACAAGAATGCCAAAATCCTAGACATCCAAAAAACCTAACCCTAGGAGATGAAGCGCCAAAAGTCATGTGGGCCTAGTTTGGGTAAGTTAGTACATAAAATTCCCAGGGTCGTTAATTTTTCATACGATATCCATTTTAGGCGTGTGATAGCTCGATCTCGAAAAACCTTCATTTAGGCCCTCTAAATGGCCCCGGAACTTAAAACTGCTAAAAATAGTAAATTGACAAAATTGTCAGAAAATTGTTTTGAGCCAGTTGGAAAAGGTGGGTGGCCACCGATATCCATTTGGATCAATCCTCCCTCCTTATGAAGCAATGGTATCCATTACATTGAGGTCCCCCATCAGATGAGGAAATTCCTGCTAAATTTATCCCCAGGTGAGCCACTTCCCTTGGTGCATGAGCTACCCTGCTTTGATGACTCGATAAAGCTGGATCCTTTGTTGTCAAGTGCCCTTGATCTATGTTTCCACAATATGATCATTGTATGCATGTTGTATTTAGTCAGGGTTGAGCTCTGTGGGTGTCATTTGTTCTGCTACTTCTAAGGTGTCCAATAATGGTGGGAAATAAGGATGAAGGAGATCCATGTTGAACACTGGGTGCAGGCCAAGGAAAGGAGAAAAATTGAGCTCAAAATAATTATCCCCCACAACCTTGGTGATAGTGTACGGCCCATAACGGAGTGGGTGAAACTTCTGATGGGGTCCTATAAGGCATTCTTTCTGCAAGTGAAACCAAACTTTGTCACCCACCTAAAACTTATGTGGCACCCGATGTTGATCATGGCATTGTTTGTACTTGTCATTAGACTTCTGTAGGATATCCTGAGCCTTTTGGCGGATGTGTTGTATCCACTCAATGAAGAAGGTGGATTTGTCAACTTTAGTTGGAGCAGGAGATGATTCGATTGAGGTGATCGCAAGGGGAAGTGTAGCATCTATGGGGCCTAATGGTTGGAATCCCAACCCCACATGAAATGGGTTGTGGCTGGTTGAGTTATGCATAGCTCGGTTGTAGCTATGATGGACACAGAGAAGGCTCTCATCCCATGTGCGAGGGTTCTTTGAATTATACATGTGAAGGATATGCACAATTATTCGATTTACAACCTTGGTTTGGCCATTTGTCTGGGGGTGGAAGGTCGTGGATTTCGTGAGCTTCATATCCAACAGTGACTAGAGGCTCGACCAGAATGTGCTAAGAAATTGACTATCCATATCTGATATAATGGTTTATTGTATTCCAAAATGTACCTAGACTCATTCAAAGAAGAGCTCGGCAGTGGCCTCTGCTATGATGCTCTTCTTGCAGGCAACCAGAATCGCCATCTTGGAAAAGCGATCAACAAACACAAAAACACAGTCATTTCCCCACTTGGTGGATGGGAGGCCTGACATGTAGTCCATTGAGATGGATTCCCATGGCTTGTCAGGAGTATGAAGAGGGGTGTACATGCCCTATTTCTTAATTAGCACATGCATTGCAGGACCTGATATACTTGCTAACCTCCTGTAGAAGTTTCGGCCAATAAAAATGTTTCTGCAGCATCACCACTATCTTTTTGACACTGAAGTGTCCTGCCACCCGACTGTAGTGGGATTCCTAGATCAACTTTTCTCACTCACTTGATGGAACATAGATATGAACCATATGACAAAACAACCCATCATGAATATGGAAATTATCAACAACTGTGTTTGCACCCAACATTTTGTAGGTGGTGGCGAAGTCAGGGTCTGTCTCATAGAGTTGAGGCCATCCATATGTCTCATGGCTGCAAGAGTCTAGCACCATGGTGAGTGCCGCGACTAGGCATCTGCCAAGGCAATCAACAACATGATTGATGATTCCTATTTTATACTTGATGTCTAGGTGGAATTGCTGCAAGTATGTGGACCACTTTTGATGGAGATCATTCTGCAATTTTCCCAATGTTTGCATGAACTGTAGTGGCTTATGATCAGTGTGGATGATTGTTTCCACTGGTGGCAGGATTGCACAATGGAGTACATTTCTTTGTCACAAGTAGGGTACTTACAGATAGTATCTGACAGTGTCTCACCATGATAGGCCATTTGGTGGTCGTGTTGAGTGATAATGATACCCACAACATAGTCTGAAGCATTTGTCTCGATCTCGAAGGGATGTTGCAAGTCTGGTAGTGAAAGTACTGGGGTTGAGCACAAGCGTTGCTCAAATAATCAAACACTTGTTTTTGGGATTGGCCCCATGGAAATTTTTCCTTAACACCACCCCTGTTTATGTGGCTAAGGGCCCATGCAATATGGGAGAATCCCAACATGAACCTGTGGTATAAATTGGTAAGGCCCATGAAGCTCCGAAGCTTAGTGAGTTTTGTTGGGGTTGACAAGTCACATATGACTTGGATCTTGGCTGGATCCACATGTATGCCATGTTGATCAATGATGTAGACCAGGTAAATGAACTTGTCCATGTCGAAGGAGCATTTTTCCAAGTTGGCGTATAGCTCGTGCTGCTGCAAGGTGTACAAAACTTATTGAATATGCTGCTAGTGTTTGGCCCAAGTCTTGTTGTAAATTAGAATGTCATCCAGATANCATATGTGTGTTTTATCGGGACCTGGTGGTAGCAAGACTTCAGATCAATCTTACCGACGTACTTTTCCCCCATGAGTTGATCAAGGAGGTCATCGATTCGAGGAATCGAATACTGGTTTTTGACTGTGATTTTATTCAGAGCCCGGTAATCAATACAGAGTCACCAAGTTCCATGTTTTTTCTATACCAGCACGATTGGGCTCCTACAAGGTGATGAGCTGGGACAAATGTGGCCCTTGTGGAGAAATTGTTGGATCTTTCGTTTGATCTCCTCGTTCTCTAATACAGAGTGGTGATAGATTGGCCCATTGGGAAGCGGTCTGTCGGGGGTCAAATCGATGGGGTGCTTGACCTGGCAGTGCAGAGGTACCCCTGTAGGTGAGGAGAAGATATCTAAGTATTCTTCCACGACCTTATCTACTTGCTTCTATTGTGTGGAGAGGTCGACCGTAGAGACTCTAGATGTGGATGTGATCTTTCACTTATTCTGAGAGCGAATCACAAAGAAGACAAACTTCCCCATCTGAGAGATGACCTTCCTACACTGCTTAGCAGAGAATAAGGAAATAGCACTAGGTGGGATTGCCTTGGGTATCTTGTACAATTTCCTGTTCAAAGTAATAATAACACTACGAGGCCTAGACTCATATACAACATGACATTTCCATAAATAAGGTTGGCCCAAAAGAACATCACAAACTTCAAGAGGAGAAACATCACACAATACCTCATCTTTGAAGGGTTTATGTTGTACGATAGTCGACATTATTGGTTGATGCGGAGATCACTTCCTTGGCGGAGCCATCTAATGGTGTAGGGTTGTGGGTGCAACATTG